>CAWUFW010022316.1:0-98459 GCA_963921515.1 Calotriton arnoldi | reverse complement strand
TCGGAATCGGCCCCATAGTCTCTCAATTCCAAAAATTCCAAAGATAAAGCTAGCATCTAATAATGATTAACCAGCCCTGCTTTGGTTGGACCACTACCTTTTTTTATTTATTCAAGGATGTTGGACCTTGCCCTCTCTGCAGGGTCACCCCCAAACATTTTTGCTTTTACCCTCCACTATTTGCTGAATTAGTTTTTGTTGGCTTTAGAACTCTCTGCACTTTACCACTGCTAACCGGTGCTCAAAGCTCCCTCCCCTAAAACATGGTTAAATTGGCTTAAATCTAATTGCCATATTCACTTATAAGTCCCTTGTAGAGTGGTATGCCACATACCCAGGGCCTGTAAATTAAATGCTACCAGTGGGCCTGCAGCACCTATTGTGTCACCTGCTTAAGTACCCTTGTAAAGCATGCCCCAGGCCTGCCATTGCAGCCTGAATGCGGTTTTGAACTCCCACGTCGACTTGGCATTTAAACCACCTTGCCAAGCCTTAAACTCCAATTTTATTACATATAGGTCACCCCTAAGGTAGGCCCTAAGTAGCCCATAGGGTAGGATGCTTTTGAATAAAAAGATTAGACATGTACTGTTACGCTCTACATCTCCTGGTGGTGAAAACCTCCTACATTTTTCACTACTTTGAGGCCTTCCCCTCCCATAAGGTAACATTAGGGATTTATTATTACATTTAATAAGCTGTAATTTCCAATTGGGAGCGGGTCGCTTAGTCATGTTTGGTAAGGGCGGGCGGAGCTGGCGTAGTGCCTCTACGCGGAGCTCCACGTAGTTTAAAAAAAACTCAGTGGAACTCCGCTCCACTCCCTCTCCCCTCCCAAATGAATTAAAATTTAAAAGAGAAGGCACTTACCTGCATGACTGCCTCCTCCTCTGCCTGGCCGCTCTCCTTCCTGCCCCTTGCCGTCCTTCTTCTAAGAAAAAACTCCTACGTTGTACGTCTTGCGCGTGCGAATGCGCAAGACGTACAACGTAGGGTTTTTTCACAGAAGAAGGATGGCGAGGAGCAGGAAGGAGAGCAGCCAGGCAGAGGAGGAGGCAGCCACGCAGGTAAGTGGGTTCTTTTTTAAATTTTAATTCATTTGAGAGGGCGGAGGGGATTGCTAACTCCGCTCCTCCACGGAGGGGAGTTTTGCCAAGACTAGGCAAAAATCCGCAAACTACTCTGGCGGAGTTACCCGCCCCGGGTTAATGTTTGGTGTCTATGAACTCATAATGATAAACCCTCTTTAATGGTAAAGTCAGATTTTTCATTACAATTTTGAAAATTCCACTTTTAGAAAGTTGCCATTTTCCTGTCTTTGTCCCTTTTGTGCCTGTAGCCTGTCTTGGGTCACTGACAGACTTAGTGAATTCCTCACAGACAGCGATACAATAGAGGGATTTGTTGTGCCTAAGTGGGCCATCTGCTGGCAGGATGGGGGGTGGAGCTGAGCACAGCACCACTTACAACTGAATAGCCTGTGCTCTGCCTTCACACAAAGGGCCGAACAACTCTCCATGCACGTCACTTCAGCCAGATTGGAGCATGGCCAGGGAAGGCAGGTAATTCATTGCACTTCAAAGCTACTGTCTAGAAATGTTTTCCATTTTTCAGAACCAGGCTATAAAAGAAGGACCTCAAACACCAACTCTTCAGTACACTGTGGATAACCTGCCTCGAAGAAGGGCTGCTATGCTGCTACAATGACTGCCACTCTGCTGGATTGCTGCTCTAAAGAAACTACTGCCCTGATGTGCTGACCTGCTGTGCTGCCTGCTGCCCTCTTGCCTGGGGAAGAAGAACTGGACCTGCAACTTCATCTTGAAACCAGGACCTCAGATTGACTTAAAGGCTAGTCTGCTGGTCTCCTGATCTGAGCCTCAGGGACATAAAAGGCTCCCCAACCAGCTCCTTGGCCCAGCTGCAGTGAGTTCCTGACCCTAGGTGGTGCCTCTGAGGTCTTGGACCTTTGGTGTGGCTCATGGGCACTTGGAATCAAGCTTTTGGCCTCTTCGCGACCATGAATGGGCCCATTCGCACCGGAACCATGCAGATCATGCTGAAATTCAAGGCGGGTAACCGCCAGCCAGTCCCTTCACACAGCAAGCATTAATTGCCCGTGGAGGACCTCCACCATGAAGCTCCAGACCACCCATCTGCGACACCCGGCCTGCTCTTCGCACCATGCCGACCACCACCCGCAATGCTCTCCTTGCTCCCTGCGACCCTCTCTAAGGCGAACGGAACTTTTTGCACAAAACTTGAGAAGGTAAAACTTCAGAGGGACTAATCTGGAACTGTATCCAACCCATGCTCCATCACAGTCAGTCTGGACCTTTGACTTTGACCTGGTCCAGCGTGACCAGATAACAGCGGTTGGCGCTTTATGCTTTTAGGCGCTATTTTTCACTTTATTCTTTAAAAATTCATAACTCTGGTTCTACTGATTGGATTTTTTTTGTTTTGGTCTTGCTTTATTTATTAAATTCAGATCTTTTATTTCTATCCTGGTGTGGGATCTTTTTGTGTGGTCCTTTCACTGTTTTGCTGTTTGAAGTGTTGCACAAATACTTTGCACGTTGCCTCTAAATTAAGCCCGACTGCTCTTTGCCAAGCTACAAGGTGGTTGAGCACAAGTTAACTTGGGGCTTGCTTGTGCCTTGCCCTGACTAGGATTATGGTTGCTTCTTTACCAGGGCTCACACCCCAGTCAACCAGTATTGTTTGTTGCCTCAGTTGGGGGTCTGAGAGATATCTCATGTTGGTGGGCTGATTGGATTTATTGTATTGGTCTTGGCTCTCATGTGGAAGTGATATGTGAAGGATTCATGTTAGGCATGGGGGAGCATTTGTCCTTGTTTTGCACGATATTTCTCTCTGGCATGTATTGGTATGAATGCTCAGATATTGTCTTCTGTGCTTGTACTACCTCCTCTGATAGTGGCTACAGTGCTCCTATTGATAGCGGAGATGATGGTAATGACATTGGTAATAGTGTCAGTGTTAGAAGTTTGTATATGGGAGGAGGAATCATTGGGTCCAATCAAAACTGATCTAGTAGCAGGAAAGATGGGTGGATCTGAGTGATTGTGGCCTCTGAGCTAGAGGTGGTCGCTAAAAGCTGTTGTGCTATGGCAGAATCTGAGGGCATTGGTAACAACTAAACTGTCAAGAAGGGGTCAGATCTGAGTGTGGCAATACCTCTTCAGAAATGCTCTTTGATTGAGCCTTTGCAACTTATAACTGAGCCTGCTCATCTTAGTGTGGATATCCTACATCCCCAGTCTCTGCTTGGCCACTGCTTAAGCAGAGAGAGAGGAGGGGTGGGAAGCATGATATGCTGCTGCTAGAATCAGTCCTTGTGGTATGCCTTTTACAAACCCCCTTTAGAATCTCTGAAATTTTGCCTACCCATATCCTGCCTCTTCCTCTGAATAGGTTTGCCAGATTTGTCACAGTGGGTAGTTTCTGAATTTTGGACCCTCTTCTGTGCATAATCTGAGCTCCCCCATCTTCTATTTTTCCTTCTCTTCTGTTGTCACCTTTCCTCTTCCTACACCTCTCCTCAGTTCATCCACTATCCCAATACGCTGCCTGTCACAGCCTTCTACACTGAGTTGTTAGTTATAACAGGAGCATAATTTAACAGTTCCTGATGATACAGGCACAGGTAAAATCATTCCCTATAGGTATCTAGGGGCTTTTTTAGTAATACAAAACATATAACAAAATGATATTAACAAACCTAAGCGCAGAGTTTACTCCTCTGTCTCTCCTACAATTATATGTGCAGAGATCCCTGCCCGACTGCAAAATCTCTGCACCTGTGAGTATACGTTATAGTAGTAAATGTGGGAGGGACAGAGGGGGAGGCTGGGAAATCGGGAATACTTATGAATAAATGTTAGGTGATTAAGGAGGAGTTAGGAGGGGTTTAGGGAGGGTCATGGAAGGCTAGAGAGGGACGTCACCCAACCACAAAACAGTAAGCCTATAGCGATTTACAAACAGCACTTCTACAGTTATTATAGCCAAAAAGGATCCCAAAACAGTAGTTAAGCACTCCAGCTCAGAGCTGGTGTAATTTTAGCACCACACATGGCCAACCACTGGTATTGCAACCACCTTTGAAAAAAATGAAGTTAGGGACTTAAAATAAAACCACTTAAGAAATAATGTTAAATTAACTTAAATGATTTAAAGAAGTTAAAATCTAAATTAACGTTTCACATAATTAATAAAAAATTGTACATTTTCAATTTAATTATAAAATATTTTAATAACCCTTTTTGCATTTACCTATTGATGCAATAATACAGTTTATTAAAATATAGTTAACTTAATTTTAATACATTCTATACAGCACTTTTAATAATTATTATTGATTAACAATAAATATTTTTTTTTTACTTTGTGAGGGAATTTATTTTTAATTTAAACTTCTGAAAATTAAATTTAATTAAATTAATTTTATTTACATTAATTAAATACTCAATTCAAACTTTAATGGAGCTGTAGTTATTTTACATTTTATTCTACATTTAAAGTAAATATATAACATTAATTAACATTAATATTGGTCATAAAAATACTTTGACCAATTTATTTTGAGTTAAATCTTTTTTAAATGTTCTCCATTCTCTCCATTACTGTGAGGAGACTCCATGGCCTAGCAAGATATTTCTACATGGTAAAGTATAGGGAACATTTAAAAAAAGTTTATTAAACTCAAAAAAATGATTACAAATATTTTTATGTTAACTATTACTGAAATTAATTTTAATATTTATTTTAAACATTGAACAAAAACAAATGGTACAGCAAAATGGGGTCGGGGTAGTGATGGTTATCTGCTGAGGGCTCAAGCAGAGCGTTGCTTACTGGTCACGCTCTTGATTGGCATCTTCCAAGGCTAGAAGTTAACTACCGCAGTTGCTGTTGTTTCGAAATGCAACAAGCAACTCATGGTAATCTTTCACAATGTAATCCTACTCCTACTACAGAAGACAGAGTTCTGACTAAAGGCCTGTCATTCTGGCCTACTTACAATAGTAGAAAACCTGGACCTCAACCTTCATTACTTCATATGAAAACTCATACTACGAATCTTCTTCTCTATCAGACCTCTCAAGCCAAGCACATACCAATAGCTGGTTTTCTTGAGATCCTTGGCCTGAGCTGTCTTGACTCAGAGGTATGGCCTGCAGCTTTCAATAGCCTCCTGTCACTCCAGGGTGAATACAGGAGGAACAAAGGAAGCAGATTTAAGAAAACCCCAGTTCCTTAAAAGAAAAATGTTATAATAGAAAAAAACTCCATGGTTCTCAGTCAGATCAATAAAGCAGTTTCTGGAGCATAGAAAAATGTAGATGAAGCAGGAAATAAAGACAATCACCTTGTGGAGTGAGGGACAAGCAGGAAGTGATGCTGTGATGCACTGAAAAGCATCTCTGTTTCCTTTGTGCAGGCAAAGACAATGTGACCTATAACAGTAAACAGGCATTTGCATAGTTTGTTTGTTTCTTTTGTTTCGTCTTGTTTTTGTTATCATCTTTGATCTAAAAAAAAAAAAAGCTCCACTGAACACACTGCTAGAGTGAAACAAATAACAATTGGAAATGTCCATACCCATCTTTATAGAGCATTGAGCATGGTGGGCACAAACAGTGATGGACTGGGATGCGGCCCAGGTAATTATACCAGTGGCTAAGTATTCATCATCACTTTTTCGTAATTTGCATTGCAATGTCCCAAGTGCAACAGCTATGTGTAGAGGTGCATAGAGCTCACTGTGCCCCTGGAACAAAGCTGCACACGACCGAAGAAGCTCAAATAGGCTTAAACCAGTCTTGGATTGCTTGTCTTCCATTTTAGAGAGGTCTTGTTTGGCAGTTTGGGTTGGACTGTTCCTTTGGAGCAGGATTAAGGCTGATTTGCATATGGCCGGGTTAATTTGAGGTGGCATGGTGGGTAAAAAATTATGGACTGAGATGTGGCCCAAGGGACAACCAGTGGTTGAGATTAATCCAAGCATTCCACCCATCACTTTTTTTATTCTTCATTGAAACTTCATTCGAAGCAGCAGGACATTATAGTGCTTTTCAGTAAGCGATGAGCATTATTTAACAGTACTGTGAGTTTTCTCTCGCTGTGATTAGGCTTTTAAATCATAAATATTGCATTTTTAAATGTGTATCAAGCTCAAGTTTATGAATAAATACGAATCAATTCAAGCCATTATGCAGTTAATTGTGCTGTGCCATGGTTATGTTTATGTTTGTCACAGATGATATGGAATAAGAGCTTTCAATCAGTAGTATTGTTTGGGGATGCCTCAGAGCTCGGCAAGATTTTGCTATATGAATGAAAAGGGTGATGACAGGTAAGTGCTGAGCAGCTGCTGTTTCACTCTGAAAGGAAAAGATGATTGGGGGCTCAAAACTGAATTGAGAGCAATGTAATGAACAAAATAGCTGATTTACGGCTCATGGTTAAGTCGTTATCAGTTGCTAAAGAATCCTTTTTTTAAGATTTCTCTTGCTCTAACCTCCCACACGAATTGAACAGTATCACTTACATTACTAGGAGCCAAAGACGAGACAAAAATCAGATAAACACATCAAACTGGAAAAAAAAAACCTCAGCATGGTAGGCACAGACAATCGAGCATCTGTTTCTCACTTCCCTTTGCGTCACTCCATGCTACATAAACTCAGTTACACATCTGCAGTGACACAGTATGCGCAGTCTCTGCAATACCTGTTCAGTACCAAAAACACTTCCCACATAGTCAGCAGTGGGAAAGTGCCCAGAGTTAAAAACCAGCAAAACGAAGTCAGAAAAACACAGAAGGAAGGCAAAACATTTGGAGATAACCCTGCAAAAAGGGCTTGGTCCAACACATAGCTTTTCCCCATTAATACAGAAACATCCTAATGTGCCCTCTGGCTCATTCCTCTTCACTCTGTCAATGCAAAGTGACAAAAAAGATAGGACCACAAATGGGGTCCTCAATTGCTTCAAAACAGTACTTACGTAGAGCACATGACAAACACACACTTAGGGGTCCTGGGACCACCGCATCCGCTGCAACCGCCAGGAAACCACTGTTCCCTGGCAGTTGCACGGTGGTCCTGAGGCTGCAATATGCTTGACAGGGTCACTGCTACCACGCCAAGCTTAATACAAGTTTCCTCACCACCACACTTTTCATGCCGGTGAGACCGCAATGAAAAGTTTGGCAGTAAGGAAACAAAGGTGGCCCTACAGGGACCTCTTGTGCCTCACTCCATGTGGATGCACACGGGAGGGCACAACATGTGCCCCCCTGTGTGCATGCACACCAGTACCTGCATGGCATGGACTGGAGCAATGGGAATGTCTAAGAACCACCCACCAGACAGGAGAAAACTCCTGATCAGGCGGGCGGTTCCTACATGGGTTTGGCAGTGCGGGCGGTCCCGCTCCAGCACCGCCACCGCCAAACTCATAGATGTTCACCATATTGGGAGCCACTGTGGCTCCTATTGAAATGCCTGAGATTTGTAAAAATAGTCTTTCAATTTTGAATAATTTCTCCTGGGGTTTAGTTCCAGGCATTGTAATAAAAAGGTTGTTGTGGTGTTACAGAATCATTCCCTCTTCTTTACTGCCTGTTTCACTGTCTGGTCTCAAAATAGCTATTTGCGTAATATTTGTGTATTAATCGTAATAGTTAATGCCACTAATATTTCAGATTAATAATCAAAAGTGACTAATATCCTAAAGCGTATTCTAAATTGTCTCAGCTTCTTCGGTTACTTCTTCTGCACTCTCCTTTGATAGGAGAGACCTTCTGTTGGGACAAGCAAGCTTCACTAACAGGAACCTGAACCTTGTATCCTCAGAGTCACCAAGAGGCTAGTGAAACTAGTACTTTTCTGTTCTCATAGTTCAAAAAAAAGCTGGAGACAGCCCCAGTCCTCTGTCAGGCACCTATGAAAGCTTCCATTTAGCTACAAGTAATTTGTCTTTGTCCACAAAGTGATCCTAATCTCCGGTGCACACTCGCAGCGGGTGCTCTGCGTAAGGGCCGGATCCTGGCCCCAAAATTCCACTTCACAAAACCATTGACGCGGCACTCAGGAAGAGATTTTCAAAAATGCGTTTATTAGCACGGCTCAACCAACGCGTTTCAGCCCTCTCACGGCCTTGCTCACGGTCAGTGAGTCCTTTCTTCATTGCACTATATATACACCCATGTGGCCTTAATGTGGCATTATGGGAGTTGTAGTGCATATAAAAATGTGTATTTACAATATTTACAAGAAAGGAATCATTTCTACTGTTATTTACAAGACAGTTAATTGTAATGGAGGCTTAATAATCTGCTGATATAATATCAGACAGAATAATTTTCATATTCAATTATATATGGTGCCTAGTTTGTTTGATTGGTACATAAGTAATCATTAATTGCTAGCGGCAATAAGAAAATAGGGGACATAAAAGAAGGGAGAAAGAGGAAAAAAGAAATATTAGGGTAGGAAATGAAAGAAAGATTTTAGGGAAAGGACTAGTGCCTTGCCATATTTTAGAGAATCTATCTATATGCTATTATTAAATGGTTGGATATTTCCTCTGGATATACGATCAATTCTTTCAATTTAACAAAAGAAAAGTGTGCAAAAGAAGGGAGAAAGAAAGAAGAGAATAAAAAGGAGAAAAAAGGAGAAAAAGCTTAGGTAAGAGGTGAAGAAAGGGGGGTAGGGGTAGAAGGGGGAGAGAGAGAGAGGGAGAGAGAGGAGGAGGGCCTGGTACCCTATTCAAAAAGTCCATCAGTGTCCTATTGTAAGTTACATGAATATTTACTCTAGATGTACATACAGTTCTTCATCATTATTCATCCCTCTCGGGGTCTTAGTCTTAAGTCTGATGATGTAGCGAGACCCAAGTTGGCGCAGTTTTTTTGTTCTATTTCCGCCTCGTTCATCTGGCATGATGGTATCAATTCCATAGTAACACATTGCCCGCTAGTCCCCATTTTGGCACAGGATCATGTGTTTCGCAGTTGCATATGAAGAGTCTTTATTCTTAACTGCCCGAATGTGCTCAAGAATGCGTTTTTTTAGAGGGCAGATCGTGCTGCCAATGTATTTTTGGCCACAGGTACACTCGATGATATAGATCACATACTGTGTGGTACATGTGATTTTCTTGTTTAGCATTATTGTGTTTCCATTCGGTTCGGTAATAGTTTTCATATTTTTTCCGATCTTACAGGCTTTACATGAATTACATTTTATGAACCCATTTCGTTGTTCCATTAGCCAATTGGTTTCTTCTTTTTGTTTAAAGTGACTGTTCACAAGCATATCTTTCAAGGATTTTGTTTTTCTATATGTCACTATTGGTTTAGGACCAATCAATTGTCCTATATCCGGATCCTTCGCAATCAAATGCCAATGTTTTTTAATTTTGTTCATGATTATACCACTTTCTTTACTGTAGGTAGTAATGAATCTCGGAACTTTTTCTCCTTCATTATGTTCCTGTTTTGCCTTCGATGTCAAAGTTTCTGCTCTTGATTTGAGGTCAATCCTTCTTTTATTTTTCTTCAGTGTGGTTTCTCTGTACCCTCTCTGCTTTAATCTCTCCATGGTTTCCTGGATTTTTTCCTCTGCGTCTTCTGGTTGGGAGCAATTGCGTTTCATCCGCATGAACTCCCCATAGGGGATACTGTTCATTAGGGGTTTTGGGTGGAAGCTGGTTCCATGCAGGATACTGTTAGTGGCTGTTTCTTTCCTATAGAGCGTAGACTGTATTTGATCATCTTTGATGAATATTAGAGTGTCAAGGAAAGGGATCTCAGTTCTACTCATGCTGCATGTGAAAGATAGACCAACTTGGTTAGTGTTCAGTTTGTTATAATAGTCTTGGAATTCTTTTTCAGTTCCATTCCATATTAAAAACAAATCGTCTATATAACGAACCCATAGTATAATCCTGTCCAGATCATCTTGGTTGTCCACATCCCAGGCCACTGTTTTCTCCCACCACCCCATTGTGATGTTAGCGTAGTTCACTGAAAATGAAATGCCCATCGCAGTTCCACACAGCTGTTTAAAAAAAAAGTAATTTGTCTTCTACAATTCTATTTATCTTTCACTTGGGAGTGGGTTAAATTTGGAATTTTCAGTAGGTAAAACCCCCCATCAATTTGCAATGATCACCTGGTGAAGCACTCAGACTAAACTTCCCAGGATTTCCCTTCGGTTCTGATTAATGGTATCACTCTGTTTCTATGCTAGGGTTTTTTTGGTACCAGGTGGCATCTAACCTATAATGCACTTCACCCAAGAAAGTATCAGACGTGTTTTCACCCCTTAACACCCATTTGCAAGAGTCTGCATGCGGCTTTTGGAACAGAAAGACACCAGGGCATTTGTGGGTTACAGTGCTGGAAGAGCATACATTGATTTCTAAGGATTGCTGACTTCTATATTGCTAACTTGCAAAATAGTTGATTTTGAATGGAATTCGCTCCTCACGGCATTATGAGGATCAACATATTTTATTTATCCTTGCCTTTCACCAGATTCCTTTATTTTGATGAGAATAAAAGATAGAGATTGTTGTACCAGTGGTGTACCAGTAGCTTACCAGTGATGGTACCATAGCAGAATCAGAATGTTGTAAAGAGTCATTCCACATCTCCTTTTAGTAGTTGTTAGTATAATGCTGATATAAAGCAAAATATGCACTTTGAAGAATAAGAAACATTATTGAATTCAGAAACAACTGTACGCATGTTGAACTTGGCCCTTTTTGCAGGGTCATCCCCAAACATTTTGCCTTCACCCTCCTGTTTTCTGACCCCGTTTTTATTGACCCTCTTCAATGGTTAAGGTGGATTTTAAGTCACAATTCTGAAAATTCCACTTTTAGAAAGTTGGCATTATCTTGTCCCAACCATTTGGTACCTGCAGCCTGTATCCTGTGTTCCATGATTAGGTGTGGCTGGCAGTTTGTCTTTGTGTATTGCTCCCAGACAGTGAGACAAAGAGGGAATAGGTGTTGGTAGGATGGGCCATCTCGGTCAGGATGAGGGGGAGAGCTGTCACTTATCACACTTGCACATCACAAGGACTCTGCCTCAGCACTCTCACAAAAGGTTTCACACCAGTCTTTTGTGCCCTTAGAATAGCTGGGGCAAGGGCAGGGATGAAGGAAATACCAGACACCTCTGTAGGGGGGTGATTCTAGAAGCTTCTCCTACTTCAAAGCAGGCATCAGGACACTCAGACCCAACTCTTCAGATGACTTCTGGATCTGTGGACTCTGCCAGGAAGAAGTTCCATCTGAGCTCTCACACTGAGTGGTGTGCCGTTCACCCCCAAATGTACTTCAGAATTTCATCAGAGGTATGAAGTGCTATAAAAACTTAACAATACAATGAAAAACAGCATTAGTCATTGTCAGACTTGGCCCCCTTGGCATGGTTTCCCCTGACTTTAACCGACAAGGGTGACTTCACTAACTCTTCCACTGCACATCGTCTCACCGGAACCGACGTCTCACCGCCACCGCTGTCTTCCCCTGTCCTGGACTCGACACGTCGCATCCTCACAGACACGATGCCTCGCCTCCCCGTGGCAACCAGGGAACTGACCTGGACCTCGGCACCAATGCCTCACCTCCACGAAGCCGTGCATCGTCCATAGACTTTGTTTTCCAAGGTACTGTTGTTTGGGGTCCATGTGACTCCGTACGCGATATCGCGCACCTCGCGGTCGTAGCCGTACTATGGATTTATGCCTGTCATGACGTCATAATAGCCCCAGGTGGAGCTCTTTGTTTCTACAAGTGCTATTTCTGCAAGTAACTGTAAAGATACTTTATTTTTCTAAACTGGTGTGGTGCCCATTTGTGCTGTTTTCACTGTATTACTGTGTTTTTTTAGTACAAAATTTTACACATTGTCTTTGGGATAAGCCTGTCTGCTTGTACCAAGCTACCAAGGGGGTGACCAAGGGTTAGCTAAAGTGTGTATCCCCCTTACCCTGACTAAAAGCAAGGGTCCCTACTTGGACAAAGGTACAAAGCTCTGCCAACTAGAGACCCCCATTTCTAACACTCATGTAATGTGGCTGCCTCCGTCGCCGGTAGGGCAAAAGCATAGGCAGGCAGCAGCTTAGCACTGCATTCTCCTGCCAGTTAGCACATTCTTCTCCCCCTGCTATGAACCCCCCCCCCTTTTGAGGTGGAGGGTTGCTTGTCACAATCTGGGGAGGTACACAAATGCCTCATCCAGGAAATGTCAATTCCCGGGCTAGACTGGGACCCTTTATATGCAACCCAACACCTGAGGTCCTCCACTTGGATTCCTGTGCAGTGAAACAAACCCTACCACTTACCCTTATCCATGTTTGTGGAGACTGATGTAATGCAAATGTTGTGATGATTACATTCTATTGTTCTTCAGTGCAGGTGGAGTTACTGGGCAATCCAAAGGATTTTGGTGCAGATGCAACCACAAGAAAGAGCCCAAAGTGGGGATTTATGCCATAACCTACAGATGCCGTTTGGCAGGGCCCGGGGGGTGAAAGTGACGCTGCCCCATGATTTCCAATGGCAGTTGTAAACCTGAACAACTGGGGGCTTGCCTGGTAACGTTCCACCTCTGAGCATGAGTTCATTTTCCTGGACTATGGGGTCCAGATGGGGACGAATCCCAAAGGTTCAGCACCATATGTTGTGTATTCCTGGTGCTTGTTAGCTAATCAGGCGGGCAGTCAGCTTAGGTCATATCAACTCTAGCTGCCCTTGGATTGCCCGTAAATTAACCCTTTACCTTACCAAATAAACCTGCAACATAATGTTCTCCCTACAAAACTGAGGTGGTCTCAGGTATTTGAGTGTGGGTTTCATTGCATGCATTTATCTAGTGCAGGGGTCTTCAAACAGGGGGGGGGGCGGGTCTCCCTAGGGGGGGCCTCAAGTGATCCCGAGGGTGGAACGCAAGGCTCTAGCCAAAACAAACATCATGCTGATAACAATAATTTCTTTTCAACAGAAAAAATGAGCAGTAGTAAGCTGCTCTGTAATGAGCCATCACTAACATCTTTTATAATTTATATCCTGGCTGGGAGAAGGTGTCAAAAGGGAAGAGACTCCAAATATACTTCAAAACCCCACCTCATTTCTAATAATCACACTGTGGATACTTTTACACGTTAGTAAGGCCTACCTGACCAGAGCAGTGTGTTTGGCAATCATGTATTTGCATTTTTAAAACTATAACAGAACTTAACTGCAATGTTTAAAAAAGTCTAGACATATTTAAACATTGCCAGCTTAATAGAATAATTGTGAAAGAATTTTTGGGGGAGGCCCGATGATTTTTTAGGTCGAGCCTGGGCAGCGCATGCGCTGCTCTGCGAGCATGCTGTATTGGAGTATGTACTTGAAGCCCCGCCCACTCTCCACCCATATTTGTAATTGGCTTGTGTCATTGTCTTTCGTAAATGCTGGCTTCTGATTTGTTATTAGGCTTGTTAGTCCCTGTGTTCATTTGTAACCTCCCATAAGAACTGGCACTTGTACTTCGGTTGTTACCCGGTATGTCTTATTTAGTCTGTAAGCACTATTTTCTTTAATGAGTTTCTCTTACTGCAGGAGGGTCTCTAGTGCGCAGTTGTGACCACCCGCTTGTTTATTTAACTCGTTGTAAATGGGGAGCTCTTCAGGGGCCATGGGAGACAGAAGGGGGCAACTCAGCGATGCCTTCAAGCATTTGGAATGCAATAGGTCTCACATTTGCGAGAGTTTAAGCTATTGGCATTGTAAATGACAATAGCTCAAACTCACGCAAATGCAAGACCTATTGCATTGCAGATGCTTGTTTTTATTCACTGGTGGGGTGCAGCATTAAAAAGCTTGAAGTCCACTGATCTAGTGTATTAGGTGTGTTTGCCTGGCTATGGGATATCTGCGCTATGAAAGCAGCTCGCTCCATAGAACTAGCCAGCAGCATGTTGTATATGAAACCAATAAATAAATGAACAAACAAATATAAACTTCAAACTCGTGCAAACAGAACAAAATCCATCAGCAGTGTAGTGAGCCATCCGGGCCCCTGCATGACATTGTTGCAGTTTCACCCTCCCGGCCGGGAGCAGACGGGAGGCTATAAATAAAGAGAGCGCCAACCGCTCGTGGTTGTCGCCACTACAGTATACTGGCGTGTCATGTCCCCTTATTGTATGTCCTCCCGATAGGCCTTTACTGTGCCCGGTCCCTAGCCTAATTACCCCCGTTGACCACTCACAACATTGGCGACGAGGCGGTTGCTGAACCCGCGACGTGCTAGGCTGCCGTGGTGGAGTTGGCGGCGAGCTGATTCGGTGCTGTGGCCGTGTTGCCGGTCGAGTGCGGAAGCCGCGGAGTGAAGCTGCGTCCCTTGGGAGTGCTGCAAGCAAGGTGAGGAAGTCGCGAGGGGCCATGCTGCTGATCGCTCCGCATACCGGCGGAAGCAGCTGAGAGAAGGCGGCTGAGAGAAGCGGCCGCAGCGTGTATGGCGAGGCTGGGAGGAGGAAGGCGTGGCGCACGTCGGCGCTGAAGAGTTGCTGCCGGGGCCGGACGGAGAGCGGCTGGAATCGCGCGTATACACGCAGGACACCGGGGCAGACACAGGCAGAGTGCGCACGTGAAAATAAAGTGGAAAAAAATAAAGGGTGCATTTAAAGCAGCCTGACTGCTGCTGTGCGCGCGAGGTGCGTTGAACTGCTCACAGGGGCAACTGGAGGAAGCACAGTGGGAAATAAGGCAGTGCATGTAAAAGAGGACATCTCCTGCAAAGACTATGCACATTTACAGTGCTTGTTGACCGGTGGCTGAGGCAGGAAGGTCGATCTGGGAGAAGAGGAGTGCAGGAAAAGGCTGGGCAGGGCGCCCGGGACAAGCAAAGGGAATACCACAGGAAGGAGGATACAGAGAAAAAGATGTCTGTGCAGGCAGAAGATGGGGCAGGTGCTGCTGGTGGGGAGAGGCAGAACATCGCTTACACCCCACCCTGGCAGCGTTACCACCATTCAGCCAGTTGGCGGATCCTGCCACAGCAGCCCCCCGGTGGCGGAAGTCGATTGGTCACCTGGAAAACTACTTCGAGGCGGCAAGGGAAACTAACGGAGCCGTCAAGCGGTCAACTATACTCCACATGGGTGGTGATGAGCTGTTCGAGCTATTTCAGGACTTGCCCAACACAGGGGACAAGGCAGATTATGGGACAGCCGTGGCTGCGCTCAGCCGCCACTTCGACCCACAACTGAACCCCGATTTCGAACACTTCAAGCTGCGGCAGGCGAGGCAGCAGGAAGGGGAGACGGTGGACATGTTTTTTGCTAGACTGAGATGACTGGCAAGCTCGTGCACTGGCATAGACAAGCAACTAGAAATCAGGGCACAGCTCATACAAGGCTGCAGATCGTCAGACCTGCGGAAACTCATCTTACGTCAACCTGGTATCTCGCTGGATGACATATTGATCCTGGGTCGGTCTCATGAATTGGCGGACGCCAGGGCAGGAGAGATGGAGTCAGCACTCGCCTGGAGGTCGGTGGACACCAGCCAAGCCCACCCGGTAGCAGTCAAGGTGGAACAGGTGGAGGCAGTACAGAAGGGTGGCGGACGGGGCAGAGTTTACCGGAGTACACGACAAGGAAAGCGAGGATGCGGCAACTGTGGGTTCGAGAGCCACCCACCGAGAGGTTGTCCGGCGCATGAGAAGGAGTGCATGAAGTGCGGGAAGACCGGGCACTTTGCGAAAGTATGCATGGGCACAAAATCGACGGCGAACGCAGGCAATCGAGGGTAGAGGCCTGAAAGAGTCAAACAAGTGAGCGGAGCGACTGGGGAGGCAGAGGAGCTGGATGCCCAGTGCCAACGATTCCAGGCCATGGATGATGATGATGAGGATGAAGTGTGGGTGGTCTCGTTCACAGGCAGGAACAACAGGAAGAAGCGGCCACCCCCAATGTGCCATGTCGTAATTGGCGATAACCAGGTAACGGCACTCATCGACACAGGGGCATCAGTGAATGTGTTTGGACGCCACCCAGTATGATCAACTTGAACCTCGACCTTTGTTGATGCCCACCAAGGCAAGAATTTTCACGTATGGAGGGGACACTCCCATCCCACTGCAAGAAGTGATCGTGGTGGAAGTGAAACATGGAGAGATCACTGCACAAACCAAATTCCATGTGACCAAAGACAGTGCTGGCCCCCTGATCGGTTGCCATTCGGCGGAGGACTTGGTGCTCGTCATGTTTGCGCACCAAATTCACCAATCACATGCGGCTAGCATCATGGTGGAATTCCCATAGCTGTTTCAAGGATTGGGATGCCTCAAAAGAGTGAAGGTGAAGCTTCATATCGACAAGGCTGTTCGGCCAGTGGCTCTGCGACACCGGAGGGTGCCATTTCATCTGCGCCCTCTGGTTGAAGCTGAGTTGGACAAACTCGAGAAGGCAGGAGTCATTGAAAAGGTGTCAGGGCCGACCCCATGGGTGTCCCCGTTGGTCATAGCTCCTAAACCGAAACAGCCAGGAGCGATCAGGTTGTGTGTGGACATGCGTCTCCCCAATAAGGACATCAAACGGGAGAGACACATCACACCTACGATCGATGAGATAGTGGCCGACATCAATGGGGCGAGATGGTTCTCGAAGGTGGACCTTAACTCCGGCTATCACCAGCTGGTGTTAGACGAAGCCAGCCGGTACATCACCACATTTTCTACCCACGTGGGGCTGCGCAGGTTCAAACGTCTGAGCTTCGGAGTGTCGTTGGCGGCTGAAGTCTTCCAGGATGCAATTCGAGAAGCACTGTCAGGGTTGATTGGGGTGATCAACGTCAGTGACGATGTGCTGATATACTCGCAAATGCTGGAAGAGCACCATGAGAGACTGCGAGCAACGCTGACACAGCTAGTGGAACAAGGCCTCACTCTACATAAGGACAAGTGTAAGTTCTACTCCACGGAGGTAGAGTTCTTCGGACATAAGTTCTCGAAAGACGGACTTCAGGTGGATCCGGCGAAAGTAGAGGCAATCAGAGCGGCGGCCATTCCTCAGAACCCGACAGAAATGAGGAGCTTCCTGGGGATGGCGAATTACTGTGGCCGATTTATCCCGCATCTAGCGACGCTGGCGGAACCGCTGAGGGCACTCACGAAGAAAGACACTAAGTGGGTCTGGACTAGCACAGCAGCACAGGCATTCCAGGATGGTGAAAGGGGCCCTCCTGAAAGGAGCAACGGTGGAATACTTCAAGCCCGGCAGTCCCACAGAACTCAAAGTTAATGCCAGCCCGGTGGGGTTAGGAGCCGTGCTCCTCCAACAAACAGATCAGCGGGAGTGGGTAACCATCGCGTACGCCAGCAAAGCACTAAAAGCTGAAGAGACTCGGTATGCTCAAGTGGAAAGAGAGGCACTTGCAATCAGATGGGTGTGCCAGCATTTTGATATCTACCTATGCGGACACAGGTTTCGAGTCATATCCGACCACAAGCCATTAGTGCCACTCTTTGGAGGGACTTCGAGGAATGGGCCCCCAAGGATTGAGCGGTGGGCGGTACAGCTTCAGCAATACGACTTTGAAGTGCAATACCGACCAGGAGTTAACAATCTGGCGGATTACTTGTCGAGGCACCCAGTGGCCGCTGATCCTCACATGCTGACAGAGGTCTATGGTGGAACGGAAAGCTTTGTAAAACTCATCACGGAACTTGCGTGCCCCAAGGCCCTGTCGGTGGAAGAGCTGGTGGATGCCACTAAGGAGGATGGCTGCCTGGTGGATGTCAAGGAGGCACTCAGAGGTCACAACTGGAAGAACTTCCTGGACGGAGTGGGAGAATGACAGATGAAGAAAGAGAGACAAGAACTTGCTTGTGGCGATGCAGGGACGAGCTGAGTGAGAATGAAGAAGGGCTGGTACTGAGAGGACCGCTAATAGTGATACCCAGGAAACTGTGGAGAAGAACTGCCGAGCTAGCGCACCAGGGTCACCAGGGAATAGCGAAAGCGAAGGCCAGGATCAGGACCAAAGTCTGGTTCCCAGGAGTGGACAGGCTGATTGAGGACATAGTACGGTCATGTCATTCATATCTCATAACTGGAAGCGAACCGCCCTTGCACCCCATCATAACTGATGATGCTAGCACAGGGCCATGGACCACGATCAGTATGGATTTCGGCAAGTTCCCAGACGGCCGGGCCACATTAGTACTGATGGATCAGTATTCAAAATTCCCTGTGGTGGAGGTGGTACCGTCGACTGCGTTTGAGAATATCAAGCCAGCTCTGGGAAAAACATTTGCGATGTTAGGGCTACCACAGGAGATTCGGACGGACAACAAGCCGCCCTTTCAGGGAGAGGAATTCCGAGAATTTCTACACCACTGTAGCATTAAGCACCGAAAAGTGACCCCTCAATAGCCGCAGGCGAATGGGGAAGTGGAACGTTTTATGCGGACCCTCAATAAGACTCTGAGGATTCAATCAATCAATCAATCATTTGTATAGCGCGCTACTCACCCAGAGGGTCTCAAGGCGCTTGGGGGAGGGGGGTCCGCTACTGTTCGAACAGCCAGGTCTTGAGTTGCTTCCTGAAGGAGAGGTGGTCCTGGGTAAGGCGGAGGTGGATGGGTAGGGAGTTCCACGTCTTGGCAGCCAGGTAGGAGAAGGATCTTCCTCCCGTTGTGGCTCTTCGGATGCGGGGGACGGCGGCGAGGGCGTGGTTGGTCGATCGTAGCTGGCGGGTGGGAGTGTAGAAGGTCAGACGGTCGTTGAGGTATCTGGGGCCTTGGTTGTGGAGAGCTTTGTGTGCGTGGGTGAGGAGTCGGAACGTGATTCTCTTGCTGACGGGGAGCCAGTGCAGGTCTCTCAGGTGTCCGGCGATGTGGCTGTGTCGGGGGATGTCCAGGATGAGTCGAGCTGAGGCGTTCTGGATGCGTTGGAGTCTTTTTGAAGTTTGGCTGTGGTTCCCGCGTAGAGGGAGTTGCCGTAGTCCAGTCGGCTGGTGACGAGGGCCTGGGTGACCGTCTTCCTGGTTTCGGTGGGGATCCACCGGAAGATCTTGCGCAGCATGCGTAGGATGTTGAAGCAAGACGAGGAGACGGCGTTGACTTGTCGGGTCATTGAGAGGGAGGAGTCCAGGATGAAGCCCAGGTTGCGTGCGTGGTCCGTTGGTTTGGGTGCGTTGCCCAGGGCAGGGGGCCACCAGGAGTCGTCCCAGGCGGAGGGTGATGATCCTAGGATGAGGACTTCCGTCTTATCTGAGTTCAGTTTCAGGCGGCTGTTCCTCATCCATTCGGCTACGTCCTTCATCCCTTCATGTAGGTTGGTTCTGGCGGTTGTGGGGTCGTTGGTGAGGGAGAGGATCAGCTGGGTGTCGTCGGCGTAGGAGATGATGTTGAGGTTGTGTTGGCGTGCGATGGCTGCGAGGGGGCTCATGTAGACGTTGAAGAGGGTGGGGCTGAGTGATGATCCTTGTGGTACGCCGCAGATGACTTCGGTGGCCTCGGAACTGAACGGGGGGAGGCGGACTCTCTGGGTTCTTCCGGTGAGGAAGGAGATGATCCACTCCAGTGCCTTCTCTTGGATTCCGACGTTGTTCAGGCGTTGCACTAGGGTGCGGTGGCAGACTGTGTCGAACGCTGCGGAGAGGTCCAGGAGGATGAGGGCCGCAGTTTCCCCGTTGTCGAGCAGGGCTCGGATGTCGTCGGTGGCTGCGATTAGGGCGGTCTCGGTGCTGTGGTTGGCCCGGAAGCCGGACTGCGAGTGGTCGAGGATCCATTCGTCTCGAGGAAGGCGGCCAGTTGTCTGTTGACGGTCTTCTCGATGACTTTGGCAGGAAAAGGAAGGAGCGAGATGGGGCGGTAGTTTTTGAGGTTGGTGGGGTCCGCTGACCGTTTCTTCAGTAGGGCGCTGAGTTCGGCGTGCTTCCAGCTCTCTGGGAAGGTGGCGGTGTCGAAGGAGGTGTTGATGATGTCCCGGAGGTGGGGTGCGATGACGGCGTCGGCCTTGTTGAAGACGTGGTGAGGGCAGGGGTCGGTTGGTGATCCGGAGTGGATGGAGTTCATCGTGCGGATAGTGTCTTCGGTGTTGATCGGGGTCCAGGCTCGGAGGGTGGAGGTGGGGGACGTTGGAACAGTCGTAGGGTACGTCGGCTGTGTGCTGAAACTGTTGTGTATGTCTGCGATCTTGCTGTGGAAGAACGAGGCGAGCGAGTTGCAGAGGTCTTGCGAGGGAGTGATGTCGTTGTTTCCGGCTCTGGGGTTCGAGAGCTCTTTGACGATGATGAAGAGTTCCTTGCTGTTGTGGGCGTTGTTGTCCAGTCGTTCCTTGAATGCGGTTTTCTTGGTGGTGTGGATCAGCTGGTGGTGTTTTCGGGTGGCGTGCTTGAGGGTGGTCATGTTGTCTGCAGTCGGGTCTCTGCGCCATGCTTTTTCGAGGGCCCGGCAGTTCTTCTTGGATTTCTTGAGTTCGTCGGTGAACCAGGATGCTTTCTTGTTGCCGGGTCTGACTGGGGGTATTCAATGGGGCGAGGTCGTCTGCGCAGTTGGTGATCCAACTTGTGAGGTTGCTGGCGGCTTGGTTGGGGTTCGTTGAGCTGGCGGGAGGGTTCTGGCTCAGGGATGTGGTGAGTTGGTCGGTGGTGATCTTGTTCCAGCTTCTGCGCGGAAACTGTTGCGGGTGGTGGTGCGTGGTGGTCCTGCTGAAGCTGAAGTGGACGCAGCTGTGGTCTGTCCAGTGGAGTCCGGTGGTGTGGCTGAAGGAGATGTCCTTGCTGGAAGAGAAGACGGCGGTCAAGCGTGTG
The DNA here is from genome assembly GCA_963921515.1 of Calotriton arnoldi. Lineage (NCBI taxonomy): Eukaryota > Metazoa > Chordata > Amphibia > Caudata > Salamandridae > Calotriton > Calotriton arnoldi. The sequence goes on along the minus strand of CAWUFW010022316.1, from coordinate 77,600 downwards.
GCCGGCGTGGTGTGTGGGGGTGGTCACCAGTTGCTTGAGTCCGAGGTTGGCGAGGTTGTCCAGCAGGGTGGTGGTGTTGCGATCGTTGTTGTTCTCTATGTGGAAGTTGAGGTCCCCAAGGAGGATGTAGTCAGCCGAGGGGAGGGCGTGCGAGCTGATGAGGTCGGCGATGTCTTCGCTGAATTGTGTGCGTGGTCCTGGAGGTCTGTAGATGAGGGTGCCTCTGAGGGTGGTCTTGGGGTCGGTGTGTATCTGGAAGTGCAGGTGTTCGCCGGCTGTGAAGGTGTCGTCGGAGTTGGTCGTGATGCGGATGGTGTTCTTGTGGACGATGGCGATGCCTCCTCCGGTCTGGTTGGCGCGGTCCCTACGGGTGATCTTGTATCCGTCCGGGATGGCGATGGCGATGTCGGGCGCTGAGGAGGCGTTCATCCATGTTTCCGTGAGGAATGCGACGTCTGGTGATGTGGAGTCGAGCAGGTTCCAAAGTTCCACGGCGTGTCTGTGGACGGAGCGGGTGTTGAGCAGGATGCACTTCAGGTGGTTGCTGCTGGTGCTCGGCTTGGCGGGTGCGGTGCAGGCCCGGAGGCAGGAGAACTTGCAGGATTGGCAGGCGAAGGGTCCGTGGGTGCGTCCTGGGGTGGCACGGTGGCAGCCGGGGGTACGGCCGGTGTTGAGTGCGTTGAGGGTGGCGGTGTCGTTGATTGGCGTTGATCAGCAGGTGGAGACGGAGGCGTGTCTATACCAATTCCTCAGAGCGTACAGGCAGACTCCTCATAGTACTACCGGCTACTCCCCCAGCGAGCTCATGATGAGAAGAGCGGTGAGAGATGTGGTGCCGGAGAGCAATCAGTGGGCGCCAGGGACAGTGAATGTGGAGGTGGCCCAAGAGAAGAAGAAATAACGAAAGAACCAACCGTCGCCGGAGAACACAAAAGGGGAACCTGGAAATAGGAGACCAAGTAGTAGTAAAGAACCGCCATCCAGGGTCAAAGTTTAACACCCCGTTTGAAAGGGACATCTGTACAGTTGTGGGGGTCAAAGGAACGATGATCACGGCCAGAAGGGGCCAGCGGCAAGTGACAAGAAACGTATCATGGTTTAAGAAAGTCTGGGCCCAGGCAAGAGAAAGAGAAATGGAAGAAAGGAGAGAAGTGCAGGAGGAGTCAGGGATGGAGACTGGAGGTATGGAAGTGAGTTTAACGCCAATGGAGGAAAAGGAAAGAGCGGCGACGGAGGAAGAAGAAGAACAGGAACAAGAGGAGGAAGCTGAAGGCAGTGGAACTGAGGGTGATAGGAGGTCACAGCGTGGACATCCATATCGGCTGAGAGACAACCCTCGACCCAGCCAGAGGCTGAGAGACTATGTGGGCTAAGTGGAACAGCTGTGAAGTGGACTTTGTGATTATGTTAGGTTTTTATGTTTTCATGCTTTCTGATTAAAGGTTATGAGGGATGTAGTGAGCCATCCGGCCGCTGCAGGACATTGTTGCAGTTTCACCCTCCCGGACGGGCGCGGACGGGAGGCTATAAATAAAGAGAGCGCCAACCGCTAGTGGTTGTCGCCACTACAGTATACTGGCGTGTCATGTCCCCTTATTGTATGTCCTCCCAGTAGGCCTTTACTGTGCCCCAGTCCCTAGCCTAATTACCCCCGTTGACTCACCACAAGCAGTACGAAAGCTGCTGCAGTTGCAGGGAAGGGACTATCAGATTCGCGCGGAGTAGAGTGGCAAGCGAGTGACCCCTACCCACAGCAGGGAAGGAAGCCTGCCGGTGACAATCAAGGAATGACTTGCTCCCGACAGTGTAGAGAGGAAGCTACCGCACAGGGAGGGGAAGAAAGGGCGGCCTTCTGTTCACATCTGGCAGATAAAACCCATTGCAGACGGCACGCATGAATGCTTGCGGTTGAAGGAATTCATAGAAACGCACTCCTGACGGAGAAGCAATAGAACGGGATGTGATATATAAGATAGTTAAGTGGCTTTGATGCTCCTTGAAACGCGTAGGAATTTTAAAGAACACTGACGGAATTCTCTGTGAATTAAATCATTTCGGAAATTAGGCGAAAAACAAGCACACTGCTTGGAGTGTCTCGTCCTGCTCACTTTATATTTACAAACATCATGGCAGTTGTGAGGTACCAGTGCTAATTAAAGGTCGATTTAGGCATCGGCAAGGCAGATGGCGAGGGTGTGGCTCAGTGTGTGTGATGGGAATAAGTTTTGCAGAGGCGATGAGGCACTGTATCGTTAATTGACGGGTTGCGCCTCCATTCTTCTCTGCAATGCTGCGCAACGTTGGAGCGCAGGCCTGGCTGTTCTTTGGACCCAGTCCGACTTCTTGGCAGCCATTTTACACATTGGCAATGAACGTAGCAGGGACTTTTAAGACCCAATATGTTGCAGCGACATCTTAAAACGGGGTTTACAACTCACACCGATCGTGGAAACTTATCAATGTTGGAACTGGTTTGGACTTGGCCAGTACTAGCCATTTTGCCACTCTTCGGTAGAATGGATACTAACGGGTGCTATCAGAGCTGGGTGGGCTGCCATGATAATGACCCAGCAGTGATAGCATGGATCGATCATGTTCATGGTCTCCTGTGGTGTGTGACTGATATGAAAATTTTTGGCAGGACTGATTTTGATTTCTAGTTTGCCCTGGCGGCTAGTGACTAACTTTATATCCTGGGAAAACTGGGCTTCTAATTCTGTCTTTTTACCTTTAATAAGAATTGTGTGATCCTGCACAAGTCATTTATTCTTCTTATGTTTCAGTTTGTAAATATGTGCAATGCAAAAAAACACAAAGTGTACAATTAAATGTTCAACCCCCCCCCCCACCCTTCTCCGTCATGCAGAGCTGCCCAGTGTGTTTTAGTGCTATAAACTTGGAGCATGTTTCCTGTGTGCACCTCCAGACCAACTGCAAAGTACTGGATCACGACATGTTGATGGTGCCCGGAGTACTCCGAGGAGGAAGGTCCATACGCAACCATTACTATGAGATGTTAACATATTTGTTCGTAGACGTCATTGTCAAAATGTACATTACAGCTTTTTATGCTCCAGAAAACCTTAAGCTTGCTGAGTGTCACCCTACACTAATCAATATGTAAAGCTCAGAAAAACTAGAGAGGAAAACGAAATATGTTTAATTTTGAAAACCTCAATAATGTATTACTTTTTTTTATTTTTAGTTTAGAATGCTTTATTTAGGCATTAAACAAAGTAAAACATCAGTACAGAGACATGTAGCGAGAAGATACGGGTAAAAAGGAAAGCATATTATGAAAAATAAAAAACAATATCATGACAATATCCTCATGAGATAATAACTGTACAAAGAACAAATGCATTTGTAGAAGATTTTTAAGGAGAGAAAAAGAGAAAAGAAGAACGGGAGAGCAGAGAGAAAGTGAGGAAGAGAAGAAGAGAGAGTAAGAGAAGAGAAGAGTCCAATAAGTAATGCAAACAGAATCAGTATTCAAATGGGATAAGGTACATAGTAAACAAGCATTGGCATAGCCAATAGGTCTCGCCTTTGGGACCTTATAAGTATTTAATTCTGCAGCACAATATCCTTGGTGCAACATCAACTGTTGCATGGCTAAACACTTATAATGTCCCAAAAGCGAGACCTATTGGCTATGCCAATGCTTGTTACTGAATGTATGCGATTTAAACTCTGATGGTATTCAACACGCCCCTTCCTAAGAAATTGCAATAGAAAGTTGGTTAAGAAGGTAAAAACGACTCCAAATATCCCGTATTGTTGGGAGGTAGGGAATCATCATCGATTCTCGTTAGACAACAAAGACGGTGCAAGTTGTATATTCTGTTTCTGTATCTTAAGACAATGAATTATGACCAGGGCTTTAAGTGGGATGAAAAAACTGGGGGGTCTCTCAAAGGGGCGTGGCCAATGTAAAAAAGGGTGTGGCTTAAAAACACGTAAGCTAAAAATCTGAATTTAGCATAGTGTGCCGCTCGACTTGTATTTTGCGGTTTCTGTCATTGCATCCAGATATATGAAACAACAAGTAACATCATACCTACAACAAGTCACGACTATTGGCTTTGTCTATGGTTGTTAGCTTCAAAAGATAAATAAGCGAAACTATGGCTTGTATATAATATTGAAAAAGCTTCGATTTACAGCCCTGGTGACACCACGACATTGTTGCTGCTCTTGACTTTCAAAAAGAGAAGGGAAATCCCGAGAGCAAATGACTCTCTTTAAAGGATTTCCCATCCCCTACAAAGCTCACGTCATGCGGTAACTTCTCCACTAGTGAGAAGTGAGCAGTGTGAGCAGCGCACATCGATGTGCCTGCTGTCACTGCAGTCCGGAAAACGGACCGCTTGTGCCAGGGCACAAAACAGAGACCGATAGGGACCCGTTTCGAGGCCTCCTTAAAACAAGCATTTGCAATGCAATAGGTCTTGCATTTGGAAGAGTTAGAGCTGTTGGCGTTGTAAATGACAACGTCTTTTACCCATGTGTCTGTTTGGTTTTGAGTGGAGTGGACGTATGTGGTTTGAAGTGGAATTATGTGGGTTGAACTGGAATTGTTAATTGTGGAATTTTGTGTGGTGTGGAATTATGTGGTGTGTAGATTATTTGTGTAGTGGAATTATGTGGCATGGGGAAGATGGGGTGAGAGCTGCACAGAATAGATCGAAACGAAGATAGAGAGGGATAGGTAGTTTGTGCACGAAGTGGTGAATGAACTCCAGACAGAGGAGCAGAAAGAGTGTGTGAAAAAGAGAGAAAGGTAGAGCAGGCCACAGACACATAAGAGGGACTGCCGGTGTATGCAGAAGACACCACAAGAAGAGGAGGAGAGCGTAGGTAACGTAATGAATGCCCGCGAGACAGCAGTTAAACCAGTGCATCGACTGTAGAGCTCTTTGTGTACACTGAAGGTGTCAGGTTGAGCTTCCAGTGGGGCCATGCAGCCTTTCATCCTGCCAAGCTTGATAAAGAACAATGTTCCTTTGAATTTAACCCCCTTATTAGAAATAATCTTCATGAAGTGTGGTGCTGTGTGAGTGGGCTAGCTGCATAATAATGTAAAACGTTTAAGCAGCCTCTTCAGCCCTAGGGCACCACTCCCAGCATATTTACCTCGAAGTTTCTAGGATATATTGTAAAGTTAAAAGTTGCCTCTGAGGGCTATTCCTTTAAAATAAAATTCTTATTACCCTTCTTCAAAAGAAGCCACACAGCAAACAACATATCCTCGAGTAAGCTTTTGGAAAAATTATTATCCCTTTGTCAACCTAAATACACCTGACCAACATGCTGCACTAATAGATAAAGCACAGCAACCTTGAGATGGCTACCATGCAAAGTAAGAAATTTAAAACTCAAACACTGTGATAGCGGTCCATTTGGAACATATTAAAGTATTATGTTTACTTACTTTGAATTAAGTCTTCCTGTAAAGAGCAACAACATAGCAAAGAAACAATGGGCAATAAATAAACAACAGAAATAACTTATGCATTTAAAAAAAAAAAAGAAAGGTGTGAAGCACTGCTACACCATAAAGTAGCTAGTTGGCGCACAGACACATACTGATGTACTTAAGGCGTGCATGGGGTGCAGAAATAATAAGGTAAAGAGTAACACATAAGATGGACAATTAAAAAGTAACAAAAAAGTGTCCTGTAAGTAATTCACTAAGGTGCACATGAAAATAATGCAGATTTTCGCACAATGGAAAAGATAACTGTTTAGTTTCATCTTCCTTACACTCTTTACTTTTAGATTGGAAACTAGCCCACTGCAATTGAATAGCTTATCCGGGCCAGGTATTTTCTTTGCATTCTGGGACGTGTAGTGCCCATGTCATAAGGACTACAAACCACGGACTGCACCGTTAAATACTTGGACTGGGGGAAATACACCCGGGACGAAGACTAAGCATCTTGTGGATTAGAAAGCCATGACACTACACACTATAAAAGTGCGCTAATGTAGAAACGGTAGGGACTGCAGAAACACATAGGAGACCGCGCGCCACTGTTCAAAGCTCTTGGTGCATCTTGCACCAAGATGCGGCAAAACCGCCTAAAAGCTTGCACACGCGGTTTAACCAACTCTTGGAGCCGGCTTATTCACCTCATATTTGTTCATGGCCTTTTCGCAACAGAAAGTGATGCAAATACTATAAAGATGTCATGGCTCAAGACGAGCATGCTCGACGATTCGACTCGTAAGTCATGGCGATCCGGTTATGAATGAGAGCTACTTACACAAGTAAACAAAGCAGCGACGGGAGTGAGGTGGTGGTGTGGGGACGGCACGGCACGGGAGATTAAGTGAAGTGGGAGCAAACTAACTCCATGTTTGCACCACAGAAATGAAATGTTTCCGACGGAGATGGCCGCTGCGTTTAGGGAGACGATGCAATGGAAATGCAAATAAAATGAAAAGGGAGAGCCGGGGGGGGGTTGGGGGGGTTAGGGGCGGGGTCATTAAAAAACATGACAAGATCAATCCAGTGAAAGGACACAGTAAGTCCAATAAACAAGCATTGGCCGCGCGCTGTGGTGGGGGACGGGGAGGAGCGGGAGAGCAAGTGACGCGGCCGTGAAAGTGACACGGCCCGCGCGGCTGCTAGACGCGCTCTGTGGTGGGGAGGGGGAGGAGGGTTGGAAAGGAAAGCCAGATGGCCTGGAGCATGCGAGGAATGCGCACGTTACTGTGCGCGTACTCGCATGCTCTAGGCCACAACAAAAAAGAAGTGGTCGCATTTCTGAAACCGACTACTAAATGTCTCGCCAGACCAGCGCATGCGCTGGCTCAGGCGAGACCTAAAAACATTATGGTATACACCATGTGGAATCAGCTCTGCACTCTGAAAGAAAAGAAGTTAGTGGCATCCATAGTAGATCTTTTTTAATCAACAAAGCAGTAGAGGTAGCATAGGCTCGGTCTAGTCTATGATGAAGGCACAATAAATTCCACCAGGCTTGGCGCGAAATTTTGAAGTGTCCTTCCAATTGGTGGTAATGATCTGAAGCGAAATGGCTAAAAATAAGTCAATAAAATTACCTGCACTAATGTGAGGTTCCCAGAGAGGAGAAAAACTGCCCAAAAAACATGTGTAATATGGAAGGGGACATTGGAAGATAAAATGTCGTTTAATCTCAACCAGATACTGAGACCAATAGGATTTAACCAAAGGACAGTGAAAGAACATGTGAAGAAAATCCCCATTTTCATTGGGACATGACCAACATTTGGGGGAATCCAGTAGTTTAAATCTATAAAGTACACTGGGAGTGAAAAATAGTCTATTATAAAAATAATAAAAGGTCTGTGTAGTACTTGCAGAGCGAGAGGTGGTATGAATCTTTGACCAAAGGGAATCCCAGAGGTGAAGGGGGAGATCAAGGGATAAGTCTCTTTCCCATAGGAGTTCCAAACTGGATTTGGTTCTAGGCATGGGGGGGTGAGATAATAACTTATAAATGATGGCAGCTTTAAATTGGGTGGAAAAATCAATAGAAAGAGGGGATGGTTGTGCGGGTGTAACAGTAGGGCTTTCCGGAAAATAGAAACTGGTAAGAGCTTGTTTGAGCAGGGAGTAATGAGAAGCGTGTAGAGAAGAGATACCATAAGAGGTTTGAAGATCAGAGAATTGCATAAAAGACCCATCCTTCATCAGATGTTGAGGGGTGATAATGCCTTTATCTATCCATTCCTTCCAAAATAAAGCACGATTGTTTATTTTAAAATGTTTGTTATACCAAATCGGAATGCACAAGGACCGATTATTCAGAAAAAGACGAGAGCCGCACAGTGAAATAGTAAGAGCTTTGGCGTGAATAAGGATGGGAGAGGAAAAACGTTTCGGGGTAAAGTAATACGGGTAGCAGAAAGGAAGGAAAAAGGAGAATATTGGGCCTGTTCTAAAGGACTCCAAGCTGTACTTGGCGGAACACTGGAGTCAGACAAAAAAGTCCAGATTTGTTTCAGAGTAAATGCCGAATGATATCGTCTGAGATTAGGAAAGTTAACTCCACCTAATGCCTTAGAAAGTTGAAGACGCGCCAATGAGATCCTAGGTTTGCGATTATTCCAAAGGAACTTAATCAAGGAGCTGTTGATGGCACGAAAAAAGGTATTAGGGAGAGAAACAGGGAGCATAGAAAGATAAAAATTGATGATTGGAAGAAGCATCATCTTGATAGTGGCTAATCTACCCCACCAAGAAAGGAAAAGTGGAGACCAACCGTCTATGAGAGCAGAGAGTTTCTTAAGAATATCAGCATGATTAATTCTAATAGTCTCTTTGATATTGTTAGAATATAGAATACCAAGGCATTTGATATGTGCAGAATTCCATTCAAAACCAGAATCAAGGAACATAGAGGGAAGGCAGAATTTGTTTAAAGGTAAGATTTCAGATTTGTCAATGTTCAATTTGTAACCTGAAACATTAGAGTAAGCCTTTAAAAGAGAAAAAAAGGCTGAAATTGGAACCCCGTGTAATGCGGTGAACGTCTAAGAGTCTCCATAAATGGCTCAAGGGCAAGGATGAAAAGAAGGGGGGAAAGAGGGCAACCCTGTCTAGTCCCCCTGAGAAGAGGAAAGTAACGAGATTGGCAGCCTTTTACCCACGCTGAAGTAGTTGGTGCAGAGTATAAAAGCTGAATACATTTTATAATAGGGGGGCTGAAACGGTTCCATCTTAAAGCACCGAATATAAAATCACAGTTAACCCTGTCGAATGCTTTTTCAGCATCCAGGGTGATAGCAGCCACAGGAGAGTCAAGCTTGGAGGCCAGGTGTATAATATTAAGAAAGGTACGGGAGTTATCTGCAATGGAGCGTCCTTTAACAAAGCCGGATTGGTATATGTTAATTAAAGTAGGAATAACTTTGTTGATTCGAAGGGCAAGGAGTTTAGCATAAATTTTACAGTCAGTGTTTATTAAGGAAATGGGCCTATAGTTTTTACATATGGAGGGATCTTTATCTTTCTTAGGTATTAAACAAAGCATCGCTTGTGTAAAGGAACCTTGCGATGCACCGGTGAGTAGAAAATAATTAATCAATGAAAGGAGGTGAGGTACCAAAAGTGCTTTGAAATGTAAAAAGAATCGAACAGTAAAGCCATCTGGGCCCGGTGTCTTATCTTTGGGCAAAAGAGCGATGGCCTCAATAATCTCTGATTCAGAAATAGGGACATTCAGAGATGTAAGATCATGGCAACTATCAGGGGGTTTAGGAATATTTTGAAAAAAGAGTCAATAAGCTCTTTAGAGGGATGGGTTTCGGGAGTATAAAGAGAGGTGTAATAATCAGTGAAACATTCGAGTATTTTAGCATCTGAAAGATGAAGAGTGCCAGAGTTATCCTTAATGGAGACAATTTTACATTTTTGCTTTTTCATTTTGAGATAATTTGCTAGGGATTTTCCTGCCTTATTCTGACCACCATACATCTTTGCATTAAACTTGAGGATAATATTACAAGCAGAATCCCAAGATAGCTTATTATATTGCATTTTTGCTTTAATAAGAAGCGGTAGGGTATCAGGGCAATTGGTAGTGAAGTACTTATGCTCCAAGGTTTTAATTTGTTTTAGAAGCAATGCTGAGTTCAAGAGGGCTTTCTTTTTTTCCGGGAAACATAATCTATAATGAAGCCCCTAGCAGATGCTTTGAAGGCATCCCAAACGAGATGAAATTGAGAGACGGAGGAGAGATTATGAAGAAAAACTCTTGAGCAAATATGGTGAACTGTTCAGAGAATTGAGGTTCCAAAAGAAGAGAATTATTAAAACGCCACCGCCTAGAGGTGGGAGAAGAAGAGGGATAATCCATGTCAAGGATGACGGGCATGGTCAGAGATGAGAATCGAACCAATTTCAACCTTATTCATGAATTGTAGCATAGGTTGTGTGAGAAAAATGTAATCAATGCGTGAATGGGATTTGTGGACCGGTGAAAAAAGGAAAATTCTAAAACCTCTGGGTGAGATGTGCGCCAAGCATCAATCAATCCCCTTGTGTTAATAGCCTTAAGGAATCCCTTTTGCATCTTATTTGGAAGGTATCTGGTTTGAGATTTCCGATCAAGGAAAGGATCCATAAACTGGTTGCAATCCCCACCCACAATCAAATTTTCAGCAGAATGAGAGGAAAGGAATATAGAAAAGTCGCTCCAAAAAGAAAAATCAACGCCATTCGGACCATAAACATTACAAAGAGAGAGTTGGGTATTATTGACTTTGACATTTAAATATAACCATCTACCATTTGTATCAGTAAATTCGTTTTGTAAGAGAACATTCAAAGATTTATGAAATAAAATTAACACACCATTCTTGTTATTAACAGCTGGAGAGCAAAAAATTTCGCCCACCCAGTGTTTACGTAACGAAGGTAAATCTTGTATTTTAAGGTGTGATTCCTGTAACATCGCTACATGACAATTCAATTTAGCAAGATGAGATAAAACACGTTGTTTCTTAACGGGATTGCGCATGCCCTTAACATTCCATGAAATGATGCGAAGACCTTTCATGAGTAAAAAGGAAGGAAAAATAGGTAGCAGGGTAGTACAAAAGAGTGTGGAAGAGTAATGGGAAAATGGGAATTTAAAACCAAGAGTGTGAAAAATTGATGCAGAAAAACAGGAAAGCATATAGGAAAAAAAGCAGGAGAGAGCCAATAAATCTTAGAAAGAAAAATATAGCAAGAGGAAATGAGAATAGAAGGTTTGACTGAAAGAAAACAGAGTAAAAGGCAAAGGAGAGAACAGAGAAAACGTGTCAAGAAAAAATACATAAACCCAAAAATAAGAAGAGCATGAGTGGACCCAGAAACGAGTAAGAAGAGAAAGAGAGAGAGAGAAAGAGGAAAGAAAGGAACAAAAGGAGGAGAGCAAAATCCCTCCAAAGGAGATATCAAAAAGTAGATGACGAAAAGCCCGAAGGCTTTAGTCATAAAAAACATTAAAAAAAGGACATTGATGAGTGAGGGGGCGGCGAAGAACAAGACAGCCACACAAGAGAGGGATACCGAGAAAAAACAAGTTACCTGACAAGATAAATAAGAGTATGGATAAAAACCACAAATAAGGAGGTAAACTAATGAGACAAGATGAAGGGAACTTACCAAACAACAGGAAAAAATGCAGCGGGGTAAGTTGTAGGTTACATACATGAGGGCAACATGGATAGGGAACTACATCGTCAGAACTGGGAAGAGAAGACCTAAGAAACATGAAAGAGAACAAACAGAGAAGCATTAAACATTTATAAACTTCATACTAAACACCTAACAAAATCAGTCCGAGAAACAATAACGAAACAGTTAAGATGTGCTCAGTTCCATAAGTTCTCCTTTGTGAGTATGAATAAACTTCCGGAGATCAGCTGGATCCTCAAAGCTCAAAGTTCTGTCTTTGTAAGTAACTTTAAAGAAACATGGATGGATTAAGCCATAACGAGCATTCATGGATCTCAAGGCAGGTCGAAGGTCGAGGAATTCTTTCCGCCGGTTAGCAGTTGATTTAGAGACATCTTGACTGAAGAAGATTCTGTGACCGGACCATAGCATCTGCTTATGTTGCTTAGCAGCGTTGAGGATTGCCATAAGATCCGAGTATAGAAGAAAGTAAGCAATTATGCCTCTTCGTTTTAAAGAAGAAGATGCATTCTGTGGCCCCAGTCTGTGAGCTCTTTGAATATTGAAATCCATAGATTTAGGGAGACCAACGATCTGAAGGACTTGGGTTTTCAAGAAGGTGATCATATCCGAGCCTTCGGAACCTTCCGGAATACCATAGATGCGCAGGTTGTTGCGCCTATTACGATTTTCCAAATCCTCTGTGATCTTTTTGAGTTGGTTAACTTCCTTGGTGAGAGTGTCAACTCTAGCTACTACATCCTGAGCATCACTGACTTTTTGCTCGACATCAGACAGTCTGGAATCAAGACCAGACCATTTCTCCTCCATCCTCTCAAGAGTGGCAGCGGTGTCAGTCATAAACGGCCGAATGAGGCGCAACTCCTCCATAATATCTTCCAACGTGAGAGGAGATGGTGACTTTGAAGGGAGGGCGGGTCTTTCTTGGTACGCTTACCAGAGTTAGCGGTTAAATCCTTACGCCCTCCAGAAGAGGCCCCCTGGGGTTTATGTGGATGATCCATGTTGATGCAACAATTGAAGTTCTCTAGATGAAGTGCAGCCGTGAGGACTGAAGAGATATGAGCAAATGCAGCACAAGTATAGGGGAGGAGACACCAAAGGTCATCAGTGAGCTACAAACAGAAGAAAGTATCAATTGTCCAGCAGAATCCCGCGATGTAAAACAGTCAAAAATGAATATGGGAGGTGAATCATCCAATAAAAATATAGAAACAACTATAGAATGCCCGACCAGCCATAAAGGTAAGAATAAAACTTACATGCTAGCCACACAACACCCCGGCGTGGTCTAAGGTGAGTGAACTGAGCAGAATGAGGGAAGAAAAAGACCAAAAGCGTCCCAGAAGGCAAAAATCAGGCTGCGCTGGGGAAAGAAAGAAGCCCCAGTGCCAATTGAACGAATGACTGCATGGCTTCCTTAGGGATTGCTGCGCAGAGGAAAATGCCCAAAATGGCGGCCGCAATGAGGAGAAAGCGTCGGAGGCATATAAAAGATTAACCAGACCATATCATGGCCTGAAAACTTGCCAAATCAGCCTCTGCTACCTCTGACGCTGAAAACCATCGTCGCGGCGAGGGAGCGCTGCTTCCAAAAGGTCCCTTCGTAATCGAGCGCAGCTCGATATCGCGGAGCTCCTCAGGTGGCGGCCATCTTGCGCCGCTGCTGCCGCGCGCCGATAATTTATTACTTTTAAGCAAGAATCTGGCCAGTTTGTTGATGAGGCACTCTCAAAAATGTTTGTCCCTTTTGGGTCTGGCTCGAGAGTGTATCAGAGCTCAAGTAAATACATAAAGGTTTTGGGCTACCTCCCTTTTCCCACTGCTTCTTTGGAAGAGCAACCTTCAGGCATTGGGAGTGTGGATCATCAGTTAGGATTTAAGGCATTTTGTAGATTCTTATTTTTCAATAATGGTTACCAAAGTAGCTCTCTTCTGGGATGCAGCTGATGAGACAGCAGAGCACTCTGTTGGACTCCATCCTACGTGTTACAGAGAGTCCTTCACTCAGCCATATGCTGAAGGTGAGCATGTTCCCAGCAGCGATGGCATAGAAGGCCTTGTGACCTTGAAGATGCACTGACCCTGAATGTGGCAGCGAGTTTGGAATTGTAGTAGTGTATCAAGGTTGCCATTACATTCAGGACCAGTACTTCTAATATCTTCATTGTGTCCTATATTTAACAGTGTGCAGGTCTGGATGAATTTACATTTATGTCCACACGAAGAACATCAAGTGGGAAGAAACATTAACTGCTGGTGAATGCCATGCTGAGGCAGACCTTGGACAGCTCCCCTGCACAGCATTGCTACACTTTCCGCACTCCACACCACTGATGCTGCCTTTACTGTTCATTTGAAGACTTCTCATGTCATCTCTGGAAAAGAAGAGGATCAATTCAAAGCAAGGAGACATGGAATAGGAGCGACACAGTCCCGAAAACAGTAGCCAGCAGATTCATAAGCTCGGGTGAGAGGCACTGTCGGCAGAGTCAGAAGAGGAGGGCTGGCCACTCATTATGCACTGGCTCTTCACAGCAGAGGGGGCAGCACGACCAGCAGCATCCATCAAACATCCTTCTTGCAGGCTTCTGAGAGCCAAACCCCACATTCCCTTGTACACCACTCTTCTCCTACAGCAGGAGGTATTGACCTGTGCCAGGGTGCCATCCGTCATCTCCTGTCCTCATAACCCCCTTTACACAAAGTAGCCTCTGTAAATCCCCTTTCCTATAAACCCAGACTCTTGGTCTGTGGTGCTTCTCCCTCTTACCCCCGCCATCTGTGCTCCTCTACCGACCATGCTGACTCACCCTCCTTCCACCGTCTTGCTCGTACAGATTCACCCTCCTTTCACCTACCCGCTCCTGTAGATTCACTCTCCTTCCACCTGCTCGCTTGTGTAGATTCAGCCTTCTTCCACCTGCCCTCTCGAGTAGATTCACCCTACTTTCATCTGCCCTTTGCACTTCTTTGTTCACTTCTCACCAGTTGTCTGTTCTCAACATCCCTGTACTCAGTCATCCATCCTAGAGTTAAAACATTCTCACATTCGCCTACACACTGAACCACCGAACAACACACACAAACATGCCAATCAATGAGAAATAATGATCAATTAAATAATATCTACTTATTTGATTTGCCAATGCTTATTTTGCCAGAGTTGACATTTTCTACACAAGAATTACTGCATTCAGAGTTGCCTTTAAAAGAGTGGTAGAAATCCTACTGACAGCCACTGGTATTTACTCCCCATGGCTGTAAATACTACCCAAAGGAGAAGGAAATGTAACCTCCTGTGCTTTGTTACCGACATTGATATAATTATTGTCGTCAGTAAATGAATTTCTGCTGGTGGTAATTATATTGGCCTCAATCCCTGTTGGAACCAGCAGTGTCTGGTTGGCTGAAGGGATGCCCCCAGCCAGGCACAACTACCACTTCCGTCAAGGGCAAGTGATTACACTCACTGTATAACCCATTCTCACCCTTGAGTAGCTTGGCACTGAGCAATCAGGCTCCCTAAAGAAACATTGTGTAAAGCAAAAGCACAACAGCCACTCGCGATAAATGGACTGAGCATCACGAAAGAGACTTCACACAGGATTTATGTACAAATGTTTATATTCAACACACATATTCAATCATTATCATATGACCATCATATGCTTTTGGGCATAAAACAAAATCGGGAATATTACTAGCAGTACTAGGCTCACTCGTATGGTTATGATTTCACTAGTATGCACACTAAGGATAATTCCTAATCTAACTCACCCCCCCAACTAAGAGAGAGCACCCTTATATGGTGCACCATATCAAGATTATGTACATACACAAAACATAAAACACTTTATAGCAGCACCATGGGCCGAAGCCACACGGGAGAAACCCAATGTCAAAGAGTATTGTGCTTTTGGCACCAATCAAAGTATAAGGCTGTACAGCCAGCCAGTGTTGTGAATCACAAGTGGTCCACACAAGATCACTCCTACTCACACACACTCACTCCCTACCACTACGTGGTGCGACAGATATCAGCCAGTCAGTACAGCATGCTATTACATACACATACGCACTCAGCACCCTAATGCAGTGCCTCTGGTACCCATCTGGTATATGGTTCACCCTCTGCAGACTCTTGGCCCAAGCTTCCCCGCACCCTCAAGTTCACCTGTATTGCCCTACACCTCCGGATGGAGGATAACTAGCCCCACCTCCAGGACAATGGGCAGCACACGGCTGAAGTCATACTTAGTATGGGTCCTCGGGAAGCAGGTGGGAATATGCAACAGTTTTAATTAGGAGGAGGACGTAAACAAGGGAGAGGTTAACAGCCACTCAAGAAGTTCACCCACAGGTCTCAACACACAAGGAAGTTAGACAGTCTCTTGACCCGCTTCTGAACTGTCTCGGATGCATTTCTTAAATACAGTCAATATCTCTCACTACTACCTGGTGCCACAATGTCTTCGGGAGGGGCCAGGTGTTGAGAGGGCAGCTGATCTGCCGCGATGAGGGTCAACAAGGGAACAACCGATGAATGAGGAGTAACACAGGGGAGCCTCTTGGTAGGATGAGGTGCCCTGATAGGTACACGATGATCAGGGTCATGTCCAAGTGATCCGGGCACAGCGACTGGTGCACGTAGGAATGAATTGCACCAGGCGCTTCAGATTTCAAACACAATGGGGCATATTCACAAGGACTTATCGCCAAGTTATCGCCACCTTAACGCATCAAAAGTGGAGATAGATTTAACGCCCCATTCACAAGCGGGTGCAAACTGCAGACAATGCCAGTATTCCCGCGATAACTGCCGCAAAATTTATCTCCACGGGTGACACCACCAACTAACCCTAATGAGATGCAGAGTAGGCGTTCCCGTGCAAAAACTCACGAAAACACCACAACACCACTTTCACAACGAACTGCCAGATCTGCGATGCGAACCAAAAACAGGCAATAAGCCGCGGTAGCAGCAGGGAATTAACACCTGCCTTTTGCTGGTGTTGAGCAGGACGACTACCTGCAGTATGAAAGGGAGCCCAGCCAAGAGCCACATCTGAAGACCCACAGATGCCATGGAGCCAATGATCATGCAGCTCGGAGACCCATGAGGGCCACAACACCCACCGCCACCACCCCCAGGCCCACCACCACCCCCAGGACCCTCCCCGCCCCCCCCGGACCACCACAGAGGCAGCATACACAAAGACAGCGGACCCACCGTAAACGCACCAGCCGCACAGACCTAACGCCAGAGGAGGTCATTGCCCACTACAGGCCCAAAAGGACAACCATCCCCCGCATCCTGACCCACATCGCCCACCGGCTGACGGTACCAACACAGCGGACAACCAACATCCCTCCGCAGACAAAGCTGCCGGCTGTGCTGCACATGTTGGCCTCTGGTACCTTCCAACCCACAACTGCCAGAGTCAGAGGAGTCTCACAGCCAGCCCAATCCAAGTTCATAAAACCTGTCCTGGATGCCATCATCAGCCTGGTACTCCAGCACCTCCACTTCACCCACACTGCGCAGGAGCAGCTGGAGACCAAGCAAGGCTTCTACGCCATAGCTGGATTCCCTCACGTGTTGGGGGCAATCGACTGCACACATGTACCCCTCGTGCCCCCTGCCGACACTGCACACAACTACCGCAACAAAAAGCACACGCATTCCATCAATGTGCAGGCAATAGTGGACCACCGGGGACTCCTCAACAATGTTGTGGCCAACTCCCCAGGCAGTGTGCATGATTCATACATCTCCCGACAGTCCATCATCAACCAGCACTCCCAGGATGGCACCTATGGAAATGCATTGCTCATTGGTAAGTACCAAATGAACACACCTCCACTCCACAGTCATGCAACTCACGACACTGACAATGGGCGCGCAGCAAAACTACATGCAACATGCCCCACAACATGCCAACCAACCAGACACGACAACACGACTCCATTGGGAACCTGGGCTTGCCATGCACACAACCCAGCCACAGCCTGGCACCACAGCCACACAATAGCAGAATGTGAGGAGAGGCTTGGAGCAGGCATGTGTGAGAGCGGCACGTGACTAATGAATGAGAACCTACCCAATGCCAGGTGTGGCGTGGATGTGCCGGACAGACTTCAGTGTGCAAACCACGGAAATGGCCATGTGGACATTAACTGCTGGTGCATGGAGTGTAGTGGCCAGTGGACGCTACCATGTCCCCACAGGCTGTGGGGAAGCACGCGGAAATGTCGCTTGTTACGTCCCCCCCTGTATGCGCGGGCGGAGTGGGTTGGCCCTGCTTACGCAAGGCCTGCGTAGGGGTGTGAATAAAAAGCCCGTCGCACTGGGCGTGGTTCCCATTCGGAATGGCCAACGTGTCTGCCAGAGCGGTGCCTCTCAGCCCGCCACGAGGCCGGCGCCGTGCGTGGCGGGGCCTGCACCCTGTGCGCCTGCTGCACCCCGGGCCGCTGGTCCCCAGACCCGTCATGCCTGCCCCAGCGCACCAAGGAGGCTCCTCTCACCTGCCGACACCGGCATGTGTCAAAGAGGGCCCACCACGTGCCGGTGCAAGCTCCAAGCCCCAGTCCCGCGACCTTTGCAGCCTCCGCAGACCATCGCTGGCCTCCACGACGCTGGCCCACAGTACTCCTTTTTCGTTGACATACCCCACCGGCGTACTCTTCGGCCCAGTTGTTGGCACATGTTGTACTGAGTCGTGAGTTTTGAATGGCAGTGACCCCAAGTCTGTGGCAGCGTCCACATCACTAAACTCCCTCCGATCAGTGAAGCCAAAGTCTGCATCGCAAGCCTGCGACACGTGGTGCCACTAACCCTGTTCAACGCAAGCCTGCGACACATGGTGCCACTAACCCTGTTCAACGCAAGCCGGCGACACTTGGATGAGGGCTCAGGCCTACACTGCGGTCCAGTAGGTCCCACATGTGGAACTGTGTCCTGAGTTTTGAATGGCAGTGACCCCAAGTCTGTGGCAGCGTCCACATCACTAAACTCCCTCCGATCAGTGAAGCCAAAGTCTGCATCGCAAGCCTGCGACACGTGGTGCCACTAACCCTGTTCAACGCAAGCCTGTGACACATGGTGCCACTAACCCTGTTCAACGCAAGCCGGCGACACTTGGATGAGGGCTCAGGCCTACACTGCGGTCCAGTAGGTCCCACATGTGGAACTGTGTCCTGAGTTTTGAATGGCAGTGACCCCAAGTCTGTGGCAGCGTCCACATCACTAAACTCCCTCCGATCAGTGAAGCCAAAGTCTGCATCGCAAGCCTGCGACACGTGGTGCCACTAACCCTGTTCAACGCAAGCCGGCGACACTTGGATGAGGGCTCAGGCCTACACTGCGGTCCAGTAGGTCCCACATGTGGAACTGTGTCTTGAGTACAGAACGGCAGTGACCAGATGTTTATTGCAGAGTTTATATCACTTAACTCCCTTCGATCAGTGTCTCAAACCCTGCATCGCAAGCACACGACACGTGTCTGTGGGCCCGTGCTGACCGCTGCCCCCGGCCTACACTGTGGTCCAGTAGGTCCCACATCCAGCACTTAGTCGTGATTCATGAATGGCAGAGTCCATACCAGTGAACGCACGGAGAGGAGTAAGAGGAAGATGTGGCTCAGTCCGGATGAAAGCCAGATCCTCGTCACGGAGGTGACCAAACACTAGCAACAACTGACCTGGTGCCACTAACCCTGTTCACCACAAGTCCGCGTCCCGTGGTGCGACTGAACCTGAACTACGCAGGCTGGTGGGACCATCCAACGTAAGCTGGCGACACTCAGATGAGGGCCCCTGCTGACCGCTGCCTCAGGCCTACACTGCGGTCCAGTAGGTCACACATGTGGAACTGTGACTTGCGTAAGATATGGAGGAGTCCACACCATTGGACACGCCTCATCGCAGGCGGCATCCCCTATCAGCACTGGTACCCCTAACTCTGTGCGCAATGAGTCATGGGCACTTTCTGGTTGGACTTTGGTGGCATCTGAGTACATGGCCTGGGGGTTGTCTGCATCATCATCTGGCTGGGACGGACTTGGTGTTCGACATGTGTCTGTTCTATTCATCTCCACCATAGTGACTGTTTCTGCCCTCTGCATCATGCCCTGGGGGTACACCTTCCACTGTCCACTGAGACACTCCGTGAAAACCCCCTTTGTCATCTACGAGAACCTGCTCTGCTCTCGTGACCCTGCCCCAGTGCACCGCAAGTCAGCGGCCCGTGGCGGTAGGCCCGTGCAGGACGCTGTGCATCCGGGGCCACTGACTCTGTGCAGCTCAAGTCACGGAGCCTTTATGGTTGAATGGTTGTGTCCTTAACGATGGACACTGTTGTCGTATTTTGACTGCACCAGGCACTCCATGAAGGCTGGTGTACACACACCCCACACACATCCAACACAGGTGTCACTCGACATGAGAGCCTGCTAATAAAAGTGGCCGGGCGCACGTGCCCGTAGCCATTCACACCATCTAAGCAAGTGTGTCCGTGTGGTCATTATGTCAGCATGATGGGCCCGAGCCCTGCAACATCACAGTGTGCTGGCTTCAGCGGACGATACCATGTCACCTCAGCAGTGGCTAAGACCTTGGACATGTAGCTTCGCCCGCCCCCCCCTGCATGCAAGCGGCGTGTGCTGGTCTGGCGTACGTCAGGTCAGCGCCGGGGTGTGCTGATTCGGCAGGGGGATCAGGGCGTGGCTCTGGTCTGGCCTTGAGCAGGAAGTGCGGTAAGCGTGTCTCTGTGTTGGAGTGTTGTCACCACCAGGGCCACAGTAGTCGATGTTGCAATGAGGCATGCACCCAGAGGGCGGGCCCGCACGTACGGGGAAATGTAGGAGCGCAAGACCGCTCGGGGTCTTGGCTCATACATGCCAAGTCTTATGTGTATCAGTCCTGCGGCTGCATAAGTCAGACGCCTAGCCTCAATCGCAGCACGATCACAGCCAGCCATGGACTGTACACCTGTGTCCGCCCTGTCCAGACCATTGGCCTGCACTCACGTGGCCGCACACCCTCAACGGCCAGCTTCACGGTGGTGTTGGCATGCCGCTGGACATGCGCAGACAGGCATGACAATGGTGTGCCGTAGGAGTGCACGTGACACAACCGCGCAGCGCACACAAGTGTGGGGGCTCGTGGGAGGTAGGAGCAGCTGTGAGGCAACGTAACACACAGTGAGGCCGCTCATGTGCCACGTGCTCGGCATATCATCCATGATGCCCTGGGTCGCAGACATCCCACCCCACCCACGACAGGCCTCTGTACATCTCCTGTATGCAAGCAGATGGTAAAGTTACTGTAGGGATGAAAGGTCTTTTGTCTGAACTATCAGGCGGAACCACATCTGCAGCTCCGAGCTGGGACTTGCATGTGCCCAGCACCCCCTGACAGATACGATAGCATTTGCTGGCGACTCCCACACTACGCACTGCCCGACGTGAGACAAACATGTACACATCCCACACACAGAAGTCCTTGGTCGTAGTTAGCGTGCATAAAATGACCTTCACACGTACTCCCACCCCACCCAGGCCTGCACCCGTTGCACACAGACACTGCTCATTGATCTGAGCTGTGGCATTTCATCCACAGGACTGGCGCGGGTCAGCATGGTGCCGCTTCAAGCAGAGCCACTGAAGCAATGGCAAACCATCCCGGACACATGCACAACTCCAGTCACGTGGACCGGTACCGTGCACGTCCGCTGCATGTACTGGGGCCCCTCCATTGGCAGTGCTGCGGATCAGTTACCGGCTAGGCTTTCGCCTTGCCAACGTCACCTGCGTTCAGCCTGTGTTGCATGGTCGCTCGTGCATATTCGAGTGGACCATGGATGTCTGCCTCTCCAACGTAACGGTAGCTGACCTGGATTTCGACGTGTGTGTGCGGCCCCTGTTGGACCACGACCAGGAGTGTCACCGTGATGCCCGTTTATGGCATGCCTGGATGATTGGCATGCATGCTGGCAACTGGACCTGGGAGATTGCACGAGTCGCCGTGTGCAGTGACCACATTGAGCCGCTCCCCTATTGGGCTTTAGTGCCAATTGGGGCCAGGGTTTGGAGTCAGCACATCTGTCCGGGACAGCTGATGGGTTACGTCGCCGACATGTTAGATGTAGTCGACAACGAGCTCATGTTGGAAATGTTGGCCTACGCTGCTGCACTCACGTTCATGGACGAGTGACAACGTACCTGCAGCCACAACTGTATGTGACCCATTGCACGTGTCCTGGCGCCTGGTTGCATGTTGGGGATCTGGTCACATGTCCCAAGACGACAGTGGACATGGCTACATTGGCCTGGACTCCGGATACATGCGCGGACAACCAACGCGCGTTGGCACTGACTTGTGTGGGTGATGGACTCCCCCGGGGTGGACATGGGCGCTTTCCAACGTTCCTCATTCAGACATGCTGCTACATTGGTCTGCATGTTGTGGCACTTCTCTAGGCCGTACTGACACGCAATTGTTGATGAAGTTTCCGCACCTTCACTTGTCTCCAACTTTGATGAGTGTTGATATGTATGCAAATGTGTGTGTCACGGCCTATCTGGGTCCCTGCCATTCATGCATTGCTACCCCATCAGGGCTGTGGCTTGGTACTTGTGCATTATCATGTCCCTGTTTTGTGCTTTGCTAGATGCGTATGACCATTTACCGGCCACAAGCGGGTGCACTTGTGTCCTGTGTTCGGTTGTGCAAATGTTGGTGTTTGTACCACTTTGTGTTCGATGTTGGGGTGCTCTGCTTCCTATGTGTGTGTGCTGCATTGTGTGTGAGATGGCCCTTCAGCTCTGATTTGGCTCACCCTTCTCCCTTTCAGGCAGTGTGGTTTTCACTTCTGTGCTTGTTCAGTGGTGTGATATTGCCGAACTTGTGTGACTTGTGCTCTTGGTTGGTGTTGTTACTCTTGGGCATGGTTTGTCTGCAGTTGTGCTGTGCTTAATTGTGCATGTGTGCCATTGTGCCCATCTCCCCCCGTCCCCCCAGTCCCTGGTCGTTCCTCTCCCTGTTGCTGTTGTGTCTGTTGATTTTGAGCAGTTTCCGGTCCCCGACTCCTGCCACCATCTCCAGACTGATGTGGTGGACACCATTTCCTCCATGTCATCCAGCTCCTGGTGTGGCGCTGGACTCCCACCTCCGGTGTGCATTGCTGCCTTCTGGTTGTTGGCGTGTTTCTGCTTGTTTTTGCATTTCGCATCATTCCAGCTGTTCTGGTTTTCTTCCATTGTCCTCCTTCGGCTCTCCGGCTGCATTCACCTTGTCCACGATGGACTGCCATGTACAATGTTTTGTTGCCAATGGGGCTTGTGGGGTTGTGTACTAGCTCCGACTGCCTCCATTGTGCTTCGCTGTTGTTTTCTGTTTGGTTTGTCTTCCTTTTTCCTGCTTTTGTTGTGCTTATTCCCTCCTGCCGTGTGTGTGTCGCGGGCCTGGCGCTGCTTATCGCTGCTTTCCTCATCGCGAATGGACTCATTGCACGTTTTTTTGCGTTGGGGTTTGTGTTTTAATCTCCGTCGCGGTGTTTGTATAGCGGACATTGGCCGCGTTTTCGGCAAACTATCGAATGGTACCGCCGTGTTGTGAATTCCACGTTAACACAGGGTTATTTTCCCGCAATAGACTGCGATGTGTAAAGTTGCATAAACATTTTTGGGAGATGTTTAGCGCACGTTCTTGTGAATATACCCCAATGAGTTGCAATTCTGTACCTCTCTGGAAATGAGGCACAATGTCCGGTGCACGATCATACAGATTGCACCAGACCAGTCCGGTCACAAATAAACAGGCACAAGTTCAGCATAGCCACATGAGATAGAATGAGGTACTACTCCGGGTACATCCCCACCTCTGAGGGTCGAACCCTGTGAATCAGACACCACACACAATGAGCATGCAGTCAGCTTGTCACCAGAGAGAAATGCAGCACAATCGACAAAACGAGCAACGCTGGCCCCCGCAACCGGTGGATCCGCTCACCACCACTAGACGCTTATGAGTGTCACAGTCCCCGCTGCACGGGAACCACATGCCTCAGATGCAGGCAAGATTTATGGGGCTCTGCACTAGGTAATCTTATCTCCAGACACAAGTCTAAAGTCCTTGCTCACACCAGGCTACCAGTTTGAATTTCGTAGCCGAGGTGGGCACTTGAGAGGGCACCGCTCTCCAGATGTTACAGGTAGATGGTGTAGGTCCCTAGGGGGAGATCTTTGATGTCCCTGATATCTTTAGGAGAACAGTAGGCCCGCCGTAGTGCCCTTGGAGATCACACTTCAGGGCACCACACTGAGGTCCTCGGCCCAGGCCAGTCTCTATTTGAACAGTTATCCTCCATGTGCACAACAGAGTCCTCTGACAATGTGCACCACGCAGTCCGGTATCTCAGTCCAACAAGTCCTCACAAGTGTATCTCACCCTTTGCTGGAGGATGGCACCCGTAGTTATACTGTTGTGTGTCTTTGAAGTCGGGGTGGTTTAGGTGTTTTCTCTTTGAACCACAGATGTCTCCCCTAAATTCTAGGCCTGTCTGCCATGGAGCCTTGGAATGCTGATCTTAATCTTTAGTATAGCCATGATCCAGCCCTTAGAGGCTAAGTGTGACAACCTCTATCTTCAATCTTTCCCATTCGGCCCTCAAATGGCAGAGGTCTGCCGTTCTCGTGGGATGGCCAGGTTTTATGGCTGTCGATTGGGGAAAGCACAGATGTGCTCCCCCCGACCCCTGGTGTCCACTGGAGACAGACACCACAATCCCCGAGACTCTTGGAGCATAGAGATGTCCATATTCTATTAGTAAAGAATAATAATGGCACCTCGTCAGGTTCCAAATCAGAGTGCACTGCCAAAAGGAATTGCTTCCAACAAGCTTGATTATCAACATGTTTTCCTTTATTTAAATCCATTATATTCTTTCCAAAATTTTTAAACACAATCATTTAGTGCCTATATATGATATGAGTATGCTCCATATTCATCGAATGCCCATCCAGGCCTTTCATACAACAACTGGGGATTCGCCCTCCTTGTAACGTGACATGAGGTTAATAATTAAACCCAATACATTTCGGGCAACGTATGCCCTTCCTCAGGGGTTGCTGTAAAAAACATATAACAGAAAATCACCAGTTGGTCTCATTCAGGGTAATCTTAGACTTTTGAAAGATTTACAATATATCTGCGATCTGATATTAACACAAAAAAAAATATGCATAAAACATGCAGCATGGAAAGTGAATTGATGCCAAGAATTATACAGTAAAACACAAGAATGATCCAGCACTCCTAAACAAATTCAAATTATAACAGTTAATGAGAAATGAGTTCAAAGAATGATTCAGCAGGTCTGGTCTCGTTCCAATTCTTTATTCAAATTCTTCTTAAAAGAGAAATTGTAGCCTACGCGTTTCGTCCATCAAGGACTTCTTCAGGGCAAGGCAGTAAGACGTTTGCTCCTCAAAGTTCATAGAAGAAAATTTTTATTTGGATACTTGGTTTTTGGATGAAATGAATTAAGTCCTTAAGTATTTTGCAACAGTATGGGAGTCATCCAATATAATCAATCCAAACGGTATCATAGACCATTATTATCAACGGTACATGCCTGATAATTCCATTACTGTTTGTGATCCGGTATTCGAACTGCTCAGTAAACGCGATCGGGTCATGGCACCCAGTTAGCTTGAATTACCTTTTACCCTACACAAGGGATAAGTGCAGTCGCTATTGCCCCATACCCTTCCTCGTTGTGCATTGCAAGAATTATACAGTGACTGTTGAACTCATATATATACACTATGCTTGTCCCCAAATGTAAACAAAGAAACATCCTCCTCACATGAACAAATCCATAATTCATCCCAAATTTAAAACAGTTGCATGCCGTTGTTCACTAACAAAACTAGGTCACTACCTTTGATTACATGCCAAACGTTAACGTTCACCATGATACCAGCTAACCGAGCGTGAACGCCACGGGTTCTTTTAAACCCGTCACATGAGTGAACCCAAACACCTGACATACCACCCATAGAACTAAAAAAACACACTCGACATAACCCCTTCATCCCTAAACATCATAAGTAAATCAAACATCGTAATACGCGCAAGAAATACTTAATGTAAATATAAACTGCCTGAAATAAAAAAACGATACACTGAAGAAATAGACAAGAAAAAAACAAAATACAATCATACACAGAAGTGAAAGAATAAACGTTAAACGTTGTAAAGTTTTTGCACAGGTAGTTGCCAATACAATCATTGCTTATTTCACAGAGTCCTGAAATCAACTCTGATGATAATGTCAATACGTCAACTTTATCCTAGAGAGGAGAACCTCCAGCGTTGTATTTCACAACTAATCCTCAGTTGTTGGACCAAGTTCTTCTAGTGGGTGCAAAACAGCGTTGGATGGAAAATTTGCGAAAGCTACGATATAATGATGGGTATGCACTCCGACTTTTCCAAACTTTTATGTAGTTCATCATATTGAGTTTATATAGCGTGCACCCTGAAACGTGCGTTCCATCCATATGCACCACTTCTGTAAAGAATAATAATGGCACCTCGTCAGGTTCCAAATCAGAGTGCACTGCCAAAAGGAATTGCTTCCAACAAGCTTGATTATCAACATGTTTTTCTTTATTTTAAATCCATTATATTCTTTCCAAAATTTTTAAACATAATCATTTAGTGCCCATATATGATACGTCATGTTACAAGGAGGGGCGAATCCCCAGTTGTTGTATGAAAGGCTTGGATGGGCATTCAATGAATATGGAGCATACTCATATCATATATGGGCACTAAATGATTGTGTTTAAATATTTTGGAAAGAATATAATGGATTTAAATAAAAACATGTTGATAATCAAGCTTGTTGGAAGCAATTCCTTTTGGCAGTGCACTCTGATTTGGGACCTGAGGAGGTGCCATTATTATTCTTTACAGAAGTGGTGCGTATGGATGGAACGCACGTTTCAGGGTGCATGCTATATAAACTCAATATGATGAACTACATAAAAGTTTGGAAAAGTCGGAGTGCATACGCATCATTATATCATAGCATATTCTATTAGTGGCATTTCTAAGCGAGTTATGCCAAAACCCCCTTTACCAATAGAAAGCATTTGGTACTGTAAATCCATTGATATCAAACATCATGAGGCTGCTCCACTGCAATCCACTATTGCAGTGTGAAGTATTGTCATCCATTTCCCCATATTAACTTACAGGCAGAGCAGGCCTCATAGGTAGTCAAAACATGCATAGGTATTACTCACTACATGGGTGCATGTGCACTATTGCACACCTAGACCAGTGATGGCAGGAGGGACACATAGTTCCCAGCACCAGTGGTGCCAGTGCACCCGCCCCAATCTGCACAGCAGACTGGACATGAGCTTAACCAAGACATGTGTCTATGCGCATGCACAAACCTGTGTTGGCAGAAGGCACATGAAATCACGTGCACCATAGGTGCAGGTGTGCACTCACAGCAGCCTGAACTGGCAAGCTGCTCATGAGGTTACCTACGATAGATACCAGTGTGCACCCAGTGGTCTGCAATGACAGATCGGCCCATGTTTTAGAACATGGAATCAGCGCCATTTCCCAAAACGGATAGGAAGGTCCGTGCAATTTTATGCAGCTAGACGGGCCGGGCACATGGCTTACCCAAGCCTGAGCACCTTTGGTGCCACTGCACACACACCACCCTATTCATCCCAGCCAGACATGGGTGGACTCCCTCATGGGTATGGTTGCGCACTCCCGGCCCACGACAGAGCACCAGGCCCCTTGCCACTAGCACCATGGCTGAAAGCATCCGTACACAGGCTTGCACAGGCAGACCTGACCCAGAGTTTAGAACACCGGGATTGCAGGTATACGCTCATCAGCCCATGATGGCGGGCCGGGCACCTAACCACCATGCCATAGGTGCCGGGGTGCATATTCCAGCCTGCCACAGCAGGTGGGACACGCATCTGAAACAGCATCAGGCCTAGTGCACACACCTCAGTCTGCATTGGCAGACCAGCCCATATTCCGGAACAGCGCATCAGCATCTATTTGTAACCTGTGTAGGAAGGTGCATGCACTTCCCCACAGCTGTGCCAGTGAGGATGTTCGAAGGGTCCCGAGCCCACTCCAGAGAGTATCCTATCCATGAGGAGCCGAACTCTAAGGCAGGGGAAGCTCCACTAGGGTATTTCTCACTACCCGGGCAGTGAAAATACATATGTGCCCACCTAGCCTTCAGCCTACCACCCCCCCTTAGTGCACATCAGAGTTTCCTAGGGGGAGTGACCTAATGATAGGTGATGACCCACTCTGGATTGTCCGAGGCGTAATTGATGCCATCCTAGGCAGGAGTGCAATGGTGCCCCACAGGCCTGTCATGGAAGACCAGATATAGGGTTGCTGGCTATCTGGTGGCACACTCATTGGTACGTCCCACTACTTAGCCCATGAAGTACCTGCCCCAGGTATGTGGTGTACCTATTTACAGGGCACACCGAAGTACGGCACCAAAACCGCATCCCCAGTCCAATGCGGGCGAGGCGGACCTGCGCACCTTCCCTCTGCCATACAGGGGGAAGGTGCCCAGTTTCCTAAGGTTAAGCAGCGAGAGTCAGCAAAGACTAGAAGGAAAAAGAAACATTTTTGGGGGGTAATTTCCTCTAAGGAGGCCATGTCCAACAATCCCCATTGCGGAAAAAAATATTCCACATTGTCGAAGGACTTTATCTCCAAAAATAAATTCTTGAATTGGGAAACCTAATACCAGCTTTTGTTAACTAGCTCACTAAACACTCAAGCAATGGTGCAGGAGTGTTTGTCCTACTCCTGCCCATGAAACTAAAATCACTTTGTAGCTGGTGGTATTTTTACCTTGGCTAAAAATATTTACCCTCAGTGGCGTCAGGTTTTATCAGCATGAAAATATGTGTTTGCACCCGTGTTAACTGCCTGCAGCTGTAGTTTTCCCAAGTACTGTTTCCATATGACCAGTAGTAATGCATAATTACAATACTGTGGGGCTATGTAATCTGAGTAGAGTATTATTCTTGTCAGTCAGTGACTTACCATGGTAGCTCCTATATAAATGGGGCACAGGCCACTTATGTGCCCAACTCTGCTGGCTCCTGGAAAAATGATTTCCCCGCTAGCAGGGTAGCATGGCCTAAAATTGTTTGGGCCAAATCACAAATGCATTTATGAGTAGAGCAAGTTCTACTACAGGAGTACTCTTTTACGTACTCTTACATGCCTCTGTGAGTTGACCCCAAAACGTTTTACTCCCTTTCAGTAAAAGTGCAAAAGGGGACAGACCTTTCTATGTGTACTAACTTTATATGAATATTCCCATTTTTTTCCTTCATTTTTTATGTTTTGTGGATAATTCCCAAAGACATGTAGGATCACATAAAGGAGTACTACAGGAGTATTAATTCATGTTCTCCAAAATGCTATTGTGAATAGTCCCCTATCTTTTTTTCTGTGAAGTAGGATGTTACAATTATTTTACGTATCATGGCTTCATCCTAACTTCTGCATGCATTTGTACATAAAAATTGTGGAAAATATTTGAGTGAGGTTAAACCTAAAACAATTGTATAGGTTTGTATAAAAAGTCTTTGCATCTGGAAGTGGTGAAAAATATGTGTAGTTAAAGGAGAGGTGAAACTGTCTGCACCCACACAATATCATTAATTTATGAACAATAAACTTTAATACAGCACATCATGGATTTTTACGGATCTTTAGCTCAGCGACTTTTGCTTGCACGCTGAATATATAGCGCATTGTTATTTTTCATATTAGCACTAAATCTATGTGGATGCCACTGAGCCACCATTAGTCTTTCAGCTCTGATAGCAGCTGTGATATATCTTTCTGATCATATGGCTGACCTGACACCTCAAAGTACTTCCTGCCTATAGTTAAGGCAGTTTGTCATCCTATAAGACACCAAATTCATGAAGGGGATGTGGGTTATGTGTTCAGTCCAGGAGCAGACATTTGCTTAGGTCCTGCAAATACCATAGAGTGTACTAGAGAATTGCATTTTCACATAAACAATGACAAATGTGCATTGGCTTGCCTTCCAGAAATAAAACAAACAGTTCATCTGGTGGTCAGGAGTAGGCATAGGTGGACTTTCAATTACACTGGAGTAATCAGAGTAATTTCAGTAATTCCGCATTACTCTTTGATGCGGAATTACAATAATTATGCAATTACTCCTGCTTGCATAATTTTGGGGAAAAAATCCTACTGAGAAAGCAAATTTAGCGAGCACGAGTGGGTGCTTGCACTTGCTATTCATGTTCTGCTGCACTTAGCACTATTTCTTGGTGCAAAAAATATCCTTGCATCCATTTTGGATGCGAGGGTGCATTTTGCATTAAGAAAATAGCCTTAATTGCTGGGAGTAATATGGAGAAAAATCCTACCCCCAAGAGGACATTTAGTGAACAGCTGCGCTCTATTCATGTTGCGTTGCACTTACCACTATTTCTTAGCACAAAATGCATCCTCGCATCCAAAATGGATGCGGTAATTTCCAGGTGATTACGTTATATGGAATTACGTGTTACACCCACCGCTACTCTGAATTCTGCATTGTGGAAAGGTAGTGTAGTGAATGTCAGGGCGTATAATGTGCATCAATCCTCACAAGGAACCAGGAACATTTTTGTGTGGTGAAAAACAAATCAATATGAGACTAATCTTGTGGGTTAAAAGATCAGAATCATATTATTTTAATAATTTTTTTCAATAATCTTAGAAAAATCTTGGTTCTCATACAGTGGCGGCTGGCATCCATGCGAAGGGGGCGGGCGCATGCAAATGAAATAAAAAAATTAAACACTTTCATCACACTTCCTCCTCGCTCTGAACCTCTTCTTCCGTGGACTGCAGAGCGGGCACCAGCAAACTCCCTTGCCCAATCCTGGCGCTGCTCACATACTCTTAACCAGCCTGAGATCAGTGCCCTGATTGGAGGGAGCGGCCTCTCTTTGCACACCCCAGCGCATTGGAGGCCCGCACTTGCTCTCAACCCAGTTGTCTTAAGACTGCTGAGCTGAGAGGTTTAAAGTGAGACAGCCGGCAAAAGAGACATGCCCACTGTCCACCTCAATCAATCAATCAATCAATCACGGCATTTATAGAGCGCGCTACTCACCCGGGAGGGTCTCAAGGCGCTGGGGGAGGGGGTAAGTTACTGCTCGAACAGCCAGGTCTTGAGCTGCTTCCTGAAGGCGAGATGGTCCTGGGTTCGCCGAAGGTGAGTGGGGAGGGAGTTCCAGGTCTTGGCCGCCAGGTAGGAGAAGGATCTTCCTCCGGCGGTGGTTCTGCGGATGCGTGGTACGGTGGCGAGGGCGTGGCTGGTTGATCGTAGCTGGCGTGTGGGCGTGTAGAAGGACATGCGGTCGTTGAGGTACTTTGGGCCCAGGTCGTGGAGGGCCTTGTGTGCGTGGGTGAGGAGTCTGAACGTGATTCTCTTGCTGACGGGGAGCCAGTGCAGGTCTTTCAGGTGTACGGTGATGTGGCTGTGTCGGGGGATGTCCAGGATGAGTCGTGCGGAGGCGTTCTGGATGCGCTGGAGTCTCTTTTGAAGTTTGGCTGTGGTTCCGGCGTAGAGGGTGTTCCCATAGTCCAGTCGGCTGGTGACGAGTGCCTGGGTGACGGTCTTCCTGGTTTCAGTGGGGATCCATCTGAAGATCTTGCGGAGCATGCGCAGGGTGTTGAAGCATGAAGATGAGACGGCGTTGACTTGTTTGGTCATCGATAGGGAGGAGTCCAGGATGAAGCCCAGGTTGCGTGCGTGGTCCGTTGGCTTGGGTGCGGTGCCCAGGGCCGGGGGCCACCAGGAGTCGTCCCAGGCGGAGGGTGATGAGCCCAGGATGAGGACTTCCGTCTTGTCTGAGTTCAGTTTAAGGCGGCTGTTCCTCATCCAGTCGGCGACGTCTCTCATCCCGTCGTGCAGGTTGGCTCTGGCGGTAGTGGGGTCGTTGGTGAGGGAGAGGATTAGCTGGGTGTCGTCGGCGTAGGAGATGATGTTGAGGTTGTGTCGGCGTGCGATGGCTGCGAGGGGGCTCATGTAGACGTTGAAGAGGGTCGGGCTGAGTGAGGATCCTTGTGGAACGCCGCAGATGACTTCGGTGGCTTCGGATCTGAACGGGGAGAGGCGGACTCTCTGGGTTCTTCCGGCGAGGAACGAGATGATCCATTCCAGTGCTTTCTCTCGGATTCCGATGTTGCTGAGGCGCTTCACTAGGGTGCGGTGGCAGACGGTGTCGAACGCCGCGGAGAGGTCCAGGAGGATGAGGGCAGCTGTTTCCCCGTTGTCGGTTAGGGTTCTGATGTCGTCGGTGGCTGCGATAAGGGCGGTCTCGGTGCTGTGGTTGGCCCGAAACCCGGACTGCGAGGGGTCGAGGGATCCATTCGTCTCGAGGAAGGCGGCAAGCTGTCTGTTGACGGTCTTCTCGATGACTTTGGCCGGAAACGGAAGGAGCGAGATGGGGCGGTAGTTCTTGAGGTCGGTGGGGTCCGCCGTTGGTTTCTTCAGGAGGGCGGTAAGCTCGGCGTGCTTCCAGCTCTCCGGGAAGGTGGCGGTGCGGAAGGAGGAGTTGATGATGTCCCGGAGATGGGGTGCGATGGTGGCGTCGGCTTTGTTGAAGACGTGGTGTGGGCAGGGGTCGGTTGGTGATCCGGAGTGGATGGAGTTCATCGTGCGGGTGGTGTCTTCGGAGTTGATCGGGGTCCAGTTGCAGAGGGTGGTGGTGGCGGGCATTGGTTCGGCGGTAGGGTGCGTTGTTTGTGCGTTGAAGCTGTTGTGTATGTCGGTGATCTTGCGGTGGAAGAACGCGGAGAGTGAGTTGCAGAGGTCTTGCGAGGGGTGATGTCGTTGTTTCCGGCGCTGGGGTTGGAGAACTCTTTGATGATGCTGAAAAGTTCCTTGCTGTCATGGGCGTTGTTGTCCAGTCGTTCTTTGAGTGCCGACTTCTTGGTGGCACGGATCAGCTGGTGGTGTTTGCGGGTGGCGTGCTTGAGGGCGGTCCTGTTGTCTGTGGTCTGGTCGAGTCGCCAGGTTTTCTCGAGAGTGCGGCAGTTCTTCTTGGATTCCTTGAGTTCGTTGGTGAACCAAGGGGTTTTCTTGCTTCCGGGTCTGCTGGGAGGGTTTTTAGTGGTGCGAGGTCGTCGGCGCAGGCGGTCAGCCACTTGGCGAGGTTGCTGGCTGCTTCGTTTGGGTCCGTTGTGTCGGTGGGTGTGTTCTGGCTGAGGGAGGCGGTGAGCTGCTCGGCGGTGATCTTGCTCCAGCTCCGGCGGGGAGCCTGTTGCGGGTGGTGGTGGGTCGCAGTCTTTCTGAAGCTGAAGTGGACGCAGCTGTGGTCGGTCCAGTGGAGTCCGGTGGCGTGGCTGAAGGAGATGTGCTTGCTGGACGAGAAGACGGGGTCAAGCGTGTGGCCGGCGTAGTGGGTGGGCGTGTTCACCAGTTGCTTGAGTCCGAGGTTGGCGAGGTTGTCCAGCAGGGCGGTGGTGTTTCTGTCGTTGTTGTTCTCCAGGTGGAAGTTGAGGTCCCCTAGGAGGATGTAGTCGGCGGAGGGCATGGCGTGCGGGCTGATGAAGTCTGCGATGTCTTCGCTGAATAGTGTGCGTGGTCCCGGGGGTCTGTAGATGAGGGTGCCTCGGAGGGTGGTCTTGGGGTCCGTGTGTATCTGGAAGTGTAGGTGTTCGGGCGGCGGTGAAGGTCTCCGTCGGAGTTAGTCGAGATGCGGATGGTGTTCTTGTGTACGATGGCGATGCCTCCTCCCGTCTGGTTGACGCGGTCCTTCCGGGTGATCTTGTATCCATCCGGGATGGCTATGGCGATGTCAGGCGCTGAGGAGGCGTTCATCCAGGTTTCGGTGAGGAAGGCGATGTCCGGTGCTGTTGCGTCGAGCAGGTCCCAGAGTTCCACGGCGTGCCTGTGGACGGAGCGGGTGTTCAGCAGGATGCATTTCAGGTGGTTGCTGCTGTTGCTCGACTTGGCGGAGGTGGTGCACGTCAGGGGGCAGGTGAATCGGCAGGTTTGGCAGGTGAAGGGTCCGTGGGTGCGTCTCGGTGAGGCTCGGTAGCAGGCAGGGTTCCGGCCGGCATTGAGTGCGGTGAGTGTGGCGGCGTCGTAGGTCCGTCGAGTGGTGTTGCATCGGTGGGATCCAGGGGTTCTGGCGCTGGGCGCGGTCCAGTCGCGGACGGGCGCAGACGGGCTTGCCTTAGGCGCGCCTTCGGCGCGCCAGCGGCGCGCCCGCTGCGCACGTCCGCTGCGCGGCCGTGCAGCGGCCGCCATTTATGGGGAGGTGGGAGGGAGGAGCAGCTGGGGGGCGGGAGGCAGGGGCAGCGAATGGGCAGTCAGGGGGGCGGGGCCGCAGGGGACGCAGCGGCGGGAATGGCGATAGGCAGCGAGGGGCACAGAAGGAAAAACGGGGGGGAAAGCAGGCAAATCACGGGCACAACAACAGTGGGGCAGCGAGGGGCACAGAAGGAAAAACGGGGGGAAAGCAGGCAAATCACGGGCACAACAACAGTGGGGCAGCGAGGGGCACAGAAGGAAAAACGGGGGGAAAGCAGGCAAATCACGGGCACAACAACAGTGGGGCAGCGAGGGGCACAGAAGGAAAAACGGGGGGAAAGCAGGCAAATCACGGGCACAACAACAGTGGGGCAGCGAGGGGCACAGAAGGAAAAACGGGGGGAAAGCAGGCAAATCACGGGCACAACAACAGTGGGGCAGCGAGGGGCACAGAAGGAAAAACGGGGGGAAAGCAGGCAAATCACGGGCACAACAACAGTGGGGCAGCGAGGGGCACAGAAGGAAAAACGGGGGGAAAGCAGGCAAATCACGGGCACAACAACAGTGGGGCAGCGGGGGCACAGAAGGAAAAACGGGGGGAAAGCAGGCAAATCACGGGCACAACAACAGTGGGGCAGCGAGGGGCACAGAAGGAAAAGCGGGGGGGAAGCAGGCAAATCACGGGCACAACAACAGTGGGGCAGCGAGGGGCACAGAAGGAAAAACGGGGGGAAAGCAGGCAAATCACGGGCACAACAACAGTGGGGCAGCGAGGGGCACAGAAGGAAAAACGGGGGGAAAGCAGGCAAATCACGGGCACAACAACAGTGGGGCAGCGGGGGCACAGAAGGAAAAACGGGGGGAAAGCAGGCAAATCACGGGCACAACAACAGTGGGGCAGCGAGGGGCACAGAAGGAAAAACGGGGGGAAAGCAGGCAAATCACGGGCACAACAACAGTGGGGCAGCGAGGGGCACAGAAGGAAAAACGGGGGGAAAGCAGGCAAATCACGGGCACAACAACAGTGGGGCAGCGAGGGGCACAGAAGGAAAAACGGGGGGAAAGCAGGCAAATCACGGGCACAACAACAGTGGGGCAGCGGGGGCACAGAAGGAAAACGGGGGGAAAGCAGGCAAATCACGGGCACAACAACAGTGGGGCAGCGAGGGGCACAGAAGGAAAAACGGGGGGGAAGCAGGCAAATCACGGGCACAACAACAGTGGGGCAGCGAGGGGCACAGAAGGAAAAACGGGGGGAAAGCAGGCAAATCACGGGCACAACAGCAGTGGGGCAGCGAGGGGCACAGAAGGAAAAACGGGGGGAAAGCAGGCAAATCACGGGCACAACAACAGTGGGGCAGCGAGGGGCACAGAAGGAAAAACGGGGGGAAAGCAGGCAAATCACGGGCACAACAACAGTGGGGCAGCGAGGGGCACAGAAGGAAAAACGGGGGGAAAGCAGGCAAATCACGGGCACAACAACAGTGGGGCAGCGAGGGGCACAGAAGGAAAAACGGGGGGAAAGCAGGCAAATCACGGGCACAACAACAGTGGGGCAGCGAGGGGCACAGAAGGAAAAACGGGGGGAAAGCAGGCAAATCACGGGCACAACAACAGTGGGGCAGCGGGGGCACAGAAGGAAAAACGGGGGGAAAGCAGGCAAATCACGGGCACAACAACAGTGGGGCAGCGAGGGGCACAGAAGGAAAAACGGGGGGAAGCAGGCAAATCACGGGCACAACAACAGTGGGGCAGCGAGGGGCACAGAAGGAAAAACGGGGGAAAGCAGGCAAATCACGGGCACAACAGCAGTGGGGCAGCGAGGGGCACAGAAGGAAAAACGGGGGGAAAGCAGGCAAATCACGGGCACAACAACAGTGGGGCAGCGAGGGGCACAGAAGGAAAAACGGGGGGAAAGCAGGCAAATCACGGGCACAACAACAGTGGGGCAGCGAGGGGCACAGAAGGAAAAACGGGGGGAAAGCAGGCAAATCACGGGCACAACAACAGTGGGGCAGCGAGGGGCACAGAAGGAAAAACGGGGGGAAAGCAGGCAAATCACGGGCACAACAACAGTGGGGCAGCGAGGGGCACAGAAGGAAAAACGGGGGGAAAGCAGGCAAATCACGGGCACAACGACAGTGGGGCAGCGAGGGGCACAGAAGGAAAAACGGGGGAAAGCAGGCAAATCACGGGCACAACAACAGTGGGGCAGCGAGGGGCACAGAAAGGAAAGGGGAGACAAGCAGACAAAACTGGCACCGGGGCCACAAGCGGAGGGCGATCTTACCTACAGGAGCAGCGGGCAGACAGCACAGGCGGAGCTGTGTGGTGGGGGAGCGACCTACCTGGCAAGGTCAAGGGTCGCTCTCCTCACCGTGCAGCGGCCGCCATTTATGGGGAGGTGGGAGGGAGGAGAACCTCTCCTCTCTGTTGCCACTCAGCAGGACTTGCCCGGTCCTGACACTCGGTTCAGGTCGGGAAAATGGTAATGAATTAGTGGGGCTTTGGGGGGTATTTAAGTGGGGCGATGCTCCTCCACTCAAACGGAGGAGCTGCCCCTATTCTCATATTCCCACAAACATACCTCTAGCTGTCTTTTCTTTTTCCACAGACCCTGAGCTCAGCACTCAGCATTAAACTATCACTATAACCCTAGCCCTGTATTAAGCCTCAAAGTAAACCTAGCCCAACCTTATTTCCTAAACTTAACCCCTACCCTCACCTTACCCCAGCTGTAGGCTTTAATTTGTCTTTGATCCTAACTATAAACCTAATTATGAAGGTAACCATAATACCAGTCTTCAGAGACACCTTACCTCTAAGTTTAAACCCACACTAATCGTATCCCTTATTTTTTTTCTAATCCTACATCTAAAAATGTGTATTATCTGTGCCGGAGTTGAGGCTGGCACCATTCAAGACTTTCTCCCCTTTCAGTGTTTGTGCCAAAATGGTACTATGTACTGAGCTTGTGATAGAGATGAGCCCTGAGTTTGAACATGTGTACAAGTAGACAGGGGAGCCACTGCAAGGTGGACTTTAGCTGCTTAGGTCCTTTACCTACTCACTTCTTTGTACCTTCCTCTACCCTTTGTCGTTACTTATTTTTTCCATCCTCCTGATCCACCGTAACCCTTTCTGACTCTATTTATCGCTGATTATGATATTACATTATTTGGCTATTTGAGGGGTAACTGATTTTGAGGAGTGTATACTGTACACAAATGTGAGACTAGCAATCTGTCGCCAAAAGGATGTTTTAGCTTCTTCTGAGGATTTTTTCTAGCAAAAACACTTTTGACAATAATTTCACCTGCTGCTGTTATATAAACTTTGTCCACTTTGTGAGGTTTATGTTTATGTTTATGGATTTATAAAGCGCATGGGCTGCCCAAGGGCTTCCCAGCGCTGAGGAGAAGGTGCAGTCAGGCTGAAAAGTTATCAGGGAAACAGCCAGGTTTTTAATTTTTTCTAAACACCAGTTCATCTTTTGACAGTCGAGTTTCTTTAGGTAGGGAGTTCCACAGGCTAGGTGCAAGATGTGCGAAGGATCTTCCTTCCCATCTTGATCTCTTTATTCTTGTCTTTTTCATGAGCATATCTGAAGAGGATCTTAAAGATCTGCCAGGAAAATAAGGAACTACAAGCTTTTTTATTAGGGCTGGGCCTTTGTCATTCATGGCTTTGTGGACAATACAAAGTGATTTAAACTTAATCCTGGCTTGGATTGGGAGCCAGTGCAGTGTTTTCAGTGCAGCTTTTGCCGAGTTTTGTCTGGGAATGCCTAGCAGTATCCTGGCGGCAGCATTCTGAACCAGCTGTAGTCTGTTCACTACATACTTGGGGGAGCCCAGGTAGAGGGAGTTACCGTCGTCCAGCCGTGATATCACCATGGCCTGAACCACAATTCTCTGGGTTTGTTCCGGGATAAGAGGTAAAATCTTCCGAATCATGCGGAGTAATCTAAAGCAAGTGGCTGCCAGTTTTTTGGCTTGTGTCTCCATAGAAAGGCAATGGTCTAACCATATTCCCAGATTTTTTACAGATTCTTTTGGGACTGGGGGGTTGCCTAGTTCTGGAGGCCAGCCGATAAAGTTTCTAGGGACAGACTTATTTCCCAGGAACATAAGTTCTGTATTTTCTCCATTCTGTTTAAGGCTGCACCTGTTCATCCATTCTGCTACTTTTACCATGCAGGGGGCCAAGTTGGTGTGTATAGAATGTGGGCCCTCAGTCACTGATAGTACCAGCTGGGTATCATCCGCGTTTGATACAATAGATAGCCCAAATTCCTGCACTATCTTTGCCAGCGGTTGCATGTATAAATTGAATAATGTGGGTGCTCGCCTTCCATTATCTGGAAGGATCTATCTTCTAAAAATGAGGACAACCATTTCAGCGCAGTGTCAGTGATGCCCGCTTCCTTTAACCTGAGGATCATAGTGTTGTGATCGACCGTGTCAAAGGCTGCGCTAAGATC
Organism: Calotriton arnoldi; assembly: GCA_963921515.1. Classification (NCBI taxonomy): domain Eukaryota; kingdom Metazoa; phylum Chordata; class Amphibia; order Caudata; family Salamandridae; genus Calotriton; species Calotriton arnoldi. The sequence goes on along the minus strand of CAWUFW010022316.1, from coordinate 39,560 downwards.
CAGAAGCAAGACTGCAGCTATACCCCCTTGATCTAGGATTCCCTTTAGTTCCTCCGTGACCACCAGCAGGGCGGACTCTGTACTATGTTGTGGTCTGAAACCCATTTGGGTGTGTTGCAGCACCTCATTTTCTTCCAGAAATCGGGACAGTGTCTGATTGACATGCTTTTCTGCTATTTTACCTAAGAGAGGTAGAAGTGAAATGGGTCTATAATTTCCCGGATCCAGTGGGTCTAGGTGAGGTTATTTCAGCAGTGGTCGAACTATAGCGTGTTTCCATGTTTTGGGAATTACCCCTTGTGTGAGGGAGAGCGAAAGAAGTTCAGCAGTTGTATTCATTGCAATTTTACCTCCCTGCAATAGGATGTGTGGCGGAACCGGATCTTGTGGAGAGCCGGACTTAATATTCTGTGTGATCAAGGTCATGGCTTCTTCACTTAACTCCGTAAAATGATGTAAAGTTGGCCCTGTTTTCGTTCCTGGAGTAACACCGGTCTCTGATTGTTCATCAGAGTTATCTGCATCAGTGTTCCCTTGCAGGGAATTGTATATCTTTTCCACCTTGTTTTCAAAAAACCATGCGAGCTTGTCGCATCTCTCTTTGGAGGATGGTTGATGGGCCGTCTCTTGGTCAGTGGAGGTTAGGGAGCGCACAACCTTAAATAAGGATGAAGTTGGGAAAGATTTAAAGAAAGATCAAATCAGAGTAGGCAAAATCCACCATGGCAAATTATGTGCGTCCCCATATTTAACTCCAAGAACAGTTTGATATCTTCCTTGGTGTTGCATGCAGGAAGATATTTCACACCTCAGGGGAGGTGGAAGACAGCCTTGGCTGCTGATGTTACTGAAGTGCGCCTCGCTGCTTTCATCAAAGGACTGCAGGAGCTACATGATTGACAGAGCCTAGTTGTAGGACTTGGATAGACTGATTGCACTTCCTTTGCTGTTCTTAAAAGCAAAGTAGTCTAGCAGAACTACAGTAGCCGGAGGCAAGGAAAGACTTATGTAAATTAAGGTTAAATCTACTTCACAAGCTTCCAGAATAGGTAACTGAAAAAAAATGAAAATGTGTCCTCTGTTGAATTGTTATTACGGGAGAAGTAGAACGTAATGCGCTTTTGATTCAGTCTGTAAAATTCTCTGAGTCAATATATTTTTTAACTGAAAGAGTTGATGTAAAATGTAGGCGTTAGATATTCAGGGGCATATTTATGAGAGCTTTGTGTCATGCTTGTACCACACAACGTGGTACATGCGCGGCGCAAACCTCTAAGTCATAATTTTGAAGCCACTTTACCTGGGTTTGAATGGCTTCAAAAATATGGAGTAATGCAGCGCAGTGCAAATTGCTGCGTTGCATTACTTTGGGCAAATGAGGCGTTCCATGGGCGTTGAGGTGGGTGTTCCCACACAACTCCAATGGTTTTTGAAACATTCCCAGATTTACCAAACCAGGTAAACCTGGGAATGCACCAAAAATACATGCCTCCAAAGGAGAGGTGTAACGAGGAGAAATATCTTTATTTCTCATTGTTTCTTCCTCTTTCTATGCGAGCTGCATTCGGAAACATACATAGGAACAGGAAAAAGCCTCTCAGGGTTATATTTGTGCAGGAAGGTGCGCCTTCCTGTACAAAAACAATCCTGACTACAAGAAAGGCACCCTTGCACCATGGTGTTGGCGCTAGGCTGCCAAACCTGCGCCAGTTTAAGGAAAAAGGACAGGAATGCGCTGTATGGATAAATACTGAGCATTCCTGCCCTTTCCCTGTGACACAGGGTAGCGTAGCAAGATGACTTACTGTGCTGCCCTGCGCTACAAAGGTCATAAATATGGCCCTAAATTTTAATTTACCTGTCTAGTGCTTGAGACGTTGATGTGGGTGTGTGTGTGTGTGTGCACGTGTATGCATGTGTGTGTGCGTGTGTGTGTGTATCTACTATTAATACATATATATTGGGGCAAAATTTGACCTTAAAATAAGAGCCATGTTAAAAGAAAACAGTATCCACCCTGGCCACGTAATGGCATATATTAAGTGCTGAAGTCTTCGAATAATGTTTTAATTTTTTTTTTCAACTCATAACATTATACTTATGTTCCTTTTGCACTTATGTACATTAAAGAATGTGATTACTAAAGAAATTGAACTGGGCCAGAATTTGTTGCAGTACTCCTTTAGTACTGCCCACATATTCCTAAATACAATTCACAAAGGAACAGGATAGACCTACGCAGGTCCTACCTCTAAAGTTCTGTGCTAATAATGGGTTGAGCTCACCTATGCAGTTCAACATTTATTTTGAAATGTGTGAGTGGCAAGGGGAGTGACTACAAAATGTGGAATATCTACTATAAAGTATGAGGACGAATGGTAAAATCGAGGAGAGGCTCAGGAAGTGACATGCAAATGCAAAAAACACCTACAAAAGCGCAAGCCAGTTGCAATTTACCTAAATTACATTGAAATGTACTCCATTAGTACTACAGGCCAAACAGACTCAAATCTAGCCCAGTCAAGCCTTGTGGCAAGTTACACAACTCAGATGGCGTGTTGGACCTGTCATTTTTTTGCAGGGTCTTCCCGGAATGATTTTTACCTTCTATTGCTGAACCCGTTTTTGTTAGCATTAGGTCTCTTTTCCCTGTTAACCAGTGGTAAAGTGTGCATTCTCTCTCCCTAAAACATGGTACAATTGGACTACACCTAATTAATTACTCACTTACTTATGCCTATTACCCCTCCTGGGGTATAGACCATCAACCTGAACTCTCCAGCCATCCCTGAAATGGGCTTTTCTTTCTATCTGACTTCAAGTCTAACTGATCTCCTTGCAGTCATACTCGAGGCCTTGAAGCAAGGTGTTTCTTGGCCTTCCTCTTTTCCTTTTCCCTTGAGGGTTCCAGGTCAGGGCTTGCCTGGTGGTGTTTGATGCTGGCTTTTGGAGTATGTGACCTATCCAGCCCCAACGGCTTTTCATGATTTCTTCAATAGCAGGGAGTTGGAAAGTCTGCTGGTATAGGCTGTTGTTGCTGATGGTGTTTGTGGTTTTACAAGCCAATGGTGATTGGCCAGCGGATTTTGAGGATTTTCCTCAGACAGGTGTTGAGGAATATCTGGACTTGTTGGTGGTGGTCACTGTTGTCCTCCAAGTTTCTGCTTCATACAGAAGGACCGATTTTACGTTTGTTTTAAAAAGCTTGATCTTGGTTAGCAGTGTTAGGTCCTTGGCGATCCTGATCTTCTTTAGCTGAAAGAAGGAAGCCTTTGCTTTACCAATGCTTACCTTGATGTGGGTGTCTGTGCCGCCCAGCTTGTTTATGACACTGCCCAAGTAGGTGAAGACCTCAGCCTCTTCCAGTGCATCACCTCAATAATGACTGCAGTTGTGCTGTCCGTGTTAGCCTTCAGGATCTTGACTTTTCTCCTGTGGATGTTGAGGCCAAGTTATGCTGATGTGGCTGCCACTTTGTCGGTCTTCTCTTGCATCTGCGGATGGGTATGGGAGAGTAGGGCCAGTTTGCCTGCAAAGTCTGGGTCATAGAGCTGCATTCAAGGTGTCCACTGGATCTCATTTCTTCTCCTTGCTGTGGATGTCTTCATGATCCAGACTATGGCCAGCTGGAAGAGAAGTGGTGAAAGTAAACAACTCTGGTGGACTCCTGTCCTCACTTCGAAGGCTTCAGTGAGTTGTCCACCATTGACTATCTTGCAGGTCCCTCGTAAGAGTTCCTGATGATTCCTATGAGTTTATCAGGCACACCGTAGTGGTGAAGGAGTTTCCAAAGGGTCTCTGTGCACACTGTTGAATGCCTTCTCATAGTTGATGGGGTTGACATAGAGGTGGGAGTTCCATTCTATCGACTGGTCAATGATGATGTGCAGTGTTGCAACCTGGTCTGTGTAGGATCGATCTTTGCGGAAACCGGCTTGATGGTCTTGCACCTGAGCATTAACTTGTTCCTTCATTCTGTTCAGGATGGCTCTGTTGAAAACTTTCCTTGGGGTTGATAGAAAAGTTATCCCTGTGTAGTTTGCACATTTACTCAGGTCACCTTTCTTGGGAATCTTGATCAAATATCCCTTCTTCCAGTCTGATGGCACCTTTCCCTCTTCCCAGATCTTTCCAAACATGAGGTTGAGCATGTCTACTGCAGTGGCGGCTGGTGAATTTAGAAAATGGTAGGAGTAAATAAAGTCTTGGATTTTGACTGAGCAAGACAGCAAAGAGAATTAGCTACATTTCTAAGCCACATATTGGGTGCACATTACAAAAGACTTCCCTTTTAGTTCACTAATAGCATTGTCGTGGGGGAATACTGTTTCAAAGTTCAGTGTTTAAAAACACAGGAGGTGATGTGACCTTGCGGCAATAACTGCCAACCACAAAGCATGTGGAATCAGTTTTGATTCTCTGTTGAATGTTCTGGTGACACTTAAGTTGCCCCGTGTATTCTTTTGTGTGGGAATACACTACCGTCTATCACCAGACTGTTCAGGGCACAGAGATCTGTGAGCCGTTCACCATTCTCATTCATGTTGCCAAGACCATGGTTGTCCATAACTTCTTTGTACCCAGTGTTGTTTCTTCCAATGTTGGCATTGAGGGCCCCCATAAATATGGGTGATGTTTCGCTCAAGGCATATCTCCAGGATGGACTTGAGTCTGTTGTTGCTGTCATTTGTAGGTGCATAGCACTGGATAACATTCATGTTGATCATATTTTTCTTTGTGCGGAAGGTCGCTATGATAATTCTGGGACTATGGGCTTCCCATCCAATTAGAGCTCTGTTGGCTGCTGTGGTTAGCATCAGTGCTACTCTCTCGGTATGTGGGGCATTTTCTTCCTCGTGTCCAGAATACAGCAGCATTTCTCCTGCAGCCAGTCTTTTCTTTACAGACAGTGTCCATCTGGTCTCTGTGATGCTAGGAAGAGGAAGGTTGTATTTTTTTATCTCCGCTGCTACTTGGGCTGTCTTACCTGTCTCGTACATTGTCCTCACATTCCATGTCCTGATGGTGATGGTCTTGGTTGAAAGCAGGTGGATCGGCTTTGTGCCTTCCAGGGATCTCTGGCTTTCACCGCAAGGCATCATAACTCTCCGTGAAGGAGATTCCTCTGTCCCCAAGGCCGGGATGTCTTTTGGTCTTTTGATTGACGTTTCTGTAGCTAGGATTTATTTACATGGTGAGCTAACTAGCCTCACGCAAAACCTTAATTGGCACATTTAATTTTCTTGTACGTTGCTAATAAATGGTACTACATGTACCCAGGGCCTGTAAATTAAATGCTACTAGTGGCCCTGCAGCACTCAATGTGAATCGCACAGAAGCAGTCTTTTAAAACATGTCTCAGGCCTGCCACTGCATCCTCTACTGTCAGTCATACACCTTCCTTTTTATTACATATAAGTCACCCCTAAAGTAGGCCCTAAAGGCTCACAGGGCAGGGAGCATTGTATTTAAAAAGTAGTACATGTGTTTTTAAGTTTTACATGTCCTGGTAGTGAAAAACTCCCAAATTCACTTTTCACTATTGTGAGCCTACCTCTCCCATAGCATAAAAATTGAGTTACCTCATTACTTCTAATAAGTGCTAACATTTGATTAGGAACAATTAAAAATCTCATGTTTGGTTGCAAAAGAATTGTAATTTAAAATACTTTTTAATTTCTAAAGTCAGATTTTAAGTCACAATTCTGAAAATGCCACTTTTAAAAAGTTGTGTAACTGCAACAAATGATGGACGGAATGCTGAATGATTCAAACATTCTCCCCCAGTCAAGAGATCTGGGTTAAATCCATCGTTCTTTTGCCCACTACACCACCCCAGTTTGGACCCAGCCATATGCAAATCAGTCTTGACCCTGTGCCTCATGGGAACAGTCCAGACCGAACTGCCAAGCCAGGTCCTCCCTGGACCGGAAACAAGCATCCTGGGACCGATTTCGGGGTATGTCACCCTTCATCAGCCAGGCTAGCTTGAATCCAGTGGCACAGTGAGCAAGGGACCCACGTCTGGGCATACCCGTCCCACTTAGGGCAAAAAGTGTAACTGCAAAAAATGATGGACAGAATGCTGAATGATTCAAACATTCTCCCCAGTCAAGAGATCTGGGTTAAATCCATCGTTCTTTTGCCCACTATGCCACCCCAGTTTGGACCCAGCCATATGCAAATCAGTCTTGACCCTGTGCCTTTAAAAAGTTGGCATATTCTTTTCATAACCATTTAGTGCCTGCAGCCTGTATCCTCAGTGACTATGAATAATAATTGACAGTTGGCCTTTGTGTATTCCTCCCAGACAATCAGACAAAGGGGGACTAGTTGTTGGCCAGATGGGCCATCCTGTCAGAATTGGTGGGGAGGAGCTGTTCCCTGCCCCACTTACATTCTAAAAAGTTGCCTTCGGCACACCCACAAAGGAATTTGGCACTACCATTCTGTAACCCTAGATGACTTGGAGCCTGGACAGGGGAAGGGAAGGGAAAGGAAGGAATTTCCAGAATCAGATGGGGGGGGGGGTAGCCTAGAAGTGTCTCCCACTTCAAAGGATGGCAGCTGGAGTAAATATTGAACCCTCAGACAAACTCTTCAGTACAGTCCTGAACCTGTGGACATTACTAAGGTAAGATCCCTTGGTCCCCGCTACCAGGGGACTGCTCTGCTGCTTGAGGCCTGCCTTGTTCTTTAGAGGACTGTCCTTTTCCCTTCATCCCAGACTAATCTGAGTGACTCCAAGGGTCAGTTGGCTGATGTCTTGTTCTGTGCTGCAGGGACACAACAAGCTCCAGAGGCTTCCCTGCAACTGCCCAGCTGACCTGCTGAAATTGGACCTGCCTGACCTGCAACTGGACCGGCATGAGCCCTGCTGGCCTCTGCTAGAGTGAATCCCTGATCCTCAAGAGGTGCCTTCCTAGGTCCTGGGTCCTTGGCTACATCAACAGTGCAATCCTCTTCAAAAAAAGCTAAAATCCTGAAGTTTTGGGCTCTTCGCGACCGTGAATGGGCTTGTTCTCACCAATACTCTGCTGCATATGACGACCGCCAACACAAACCTCCAGTGAACTCGACTCATCGCACTGCAGTGACTGCTAGCGATCACCAGCAATGCAAGATCTGCACTTCACGCTACAGCAGCAGAAGCCCACGGTGACCACAATCGTGAAGCTACAGCAATGACCATCTGTGACATTTGACCAAATCATCATGGTAAAGTGACGACCATCCACGACACCAGGCCTCTTCTTCGTGCTGCAGCGACGAACATCTGTGATGCTCTCCCTTCTCCTTGCGGCCTCCTCCACCGCAAATGGAACTCTACACGCCGGACTTTGAGAAGGCAACTTTTTTATGGAACTAACCTGGTCCTTGTTTGTTAAACAATTTTTATTGGGTTTTATCAACTATAGACATTAGCAGTTACAGCAGGATAAGAACAAAAACAGGTAGCATTCTTCAGATACATTTCAATTTTGATACATAAATGAAACCAGGGCTTTTTCAGTATCAGTGCAAACAGCATTTAAAACAAATAACAAGTAACAATAGAATGTGAATTTCAGCTTGCTTAACACTATGCAGGCTAGGAATTAAATGCACTGGCTCTTAAAAATAAGAAATATTGGAATCCTTCAGCTACGTGCTTTCGTGTCTCCCTATGTGTCCTAGAGGGTAAGGGGAACCCAATGAATGATGGGGGATGGGTTACAGAACTTGGAAGAAGAAACCAGGGGGATTACGAGCGACAACAGTATAAAGATGTGAAACTGAAATTAGGGGGTATGTAGAGCAGGTATGAACTCTGACATCTTGTGAAGGGGGAGGGTATCTGGGGACCAAAGGCCTTTAAATTAGGAATGGTGAGAGGAGGGGGTCTTCTTCAGCCAGTTCCTTGTACTATATGAGCATGGTATTCCATGCTGCAGCTATAGGGTGTTGGCGTATACGACAGGCCTCCTCCCAACGCTGTGCGGAACTTTCTGCCTCACCCCATCTGAGTAACGCCTTGTGCCATTGGGCCTTCAAGTTCATGGTTAGTAGACGCTTAACCAACAGTAGGGCAAGATTGGTAAAGCGTATCCTCACCCTGTGATTTTTTTGTCTGGGGCAAAAATACCTAAAGTGGTAGCCTCCCATGAATTTAATGTGGTGAGGTCGGTGACCATGATTAATGAAGTAGGTACTGTGTGCCAAATGCTTGCTATGTTGGGGCAGGACCAGAGCATATGCTGAAGGTCAGCAACCTGGGTGAGACATCTGGGGCAAGTTAAATTTGCTGCGGGGAGCATACGATTTAATTGGGTGGGTGTAAGATATGCCCATGAAGGATCATATACTGGATGTTTTTAAAATGTGCGTTCCTCAAAACAGTCTTAAGGGATTCCAGGGCTTTAGACCATTCAGTGTTGTGAGGAGGTCTTGTTAAGTCCTCCTACCAAAGGCGTCGAAGGTGAACCATAGGAATGCCTGTGTGTTCCCTAATAGCTTTGTATAGCCATGTGATGAGGTGTCGACCTCCCCACATGAGGTATAGAGTATGTATCACTGTGTGGGTAGGCAGTTCTTCATTCAGTGCTCCCAATAATGAATGGAGTGCCACCAGCAATTGTCCATGTGTTGGTAACTGTCCCGGGAGGATATGATAGTCCTGGCGAAGTTGCTCAAATTAAGGGATCTGTGTGTCTTGGAAGAGGTATCCCACCATTTCTAAGGAGTGTGTGTGCCATTATGGCTGGTCTGATGAAAGCAATCTTAAGGGTCCGGTAGGCCCTGGAGAGAGATTTTGGGGGAGCATGGGGTGATTTTACTTGTGAGCTCAAAATTCCTATTTAGACATTTTCATGCAATCCACCCATGTAGGGACTAGGAGCGATGTATCTTAAGGGTGGGGTGTATGAGCTCCCGTACTATGTAGGGGGGAAGAGGACCATCTCCTGTGCTTGTCTCATAAAGGTTAGTTCCGGTCAGCCATCAGGATACCCACTGGAGCTGTGCCGCTAGGTAATAAGTTTCAAAGGATGGCACCCCAAGCCCTCCTTGACCCAACAGCAGTTGAAGTTTTTGAAGAGGCACATGATGCCTCCCATCGTGCCGCATCATATAGGTCAGCAGACGATGGCCCAGGCCTGCTGCCCGTACGATCTAACCTGGTCCTTGTATTCTGCCAACGCTCCATCGTAGTCGGCCCAAACCTGTAACTTTCCCCTAGTCTAGCATGACCAGATGACTGCAAGTGGCAGTTTGTGCTTTTAGGTGCTATATCTATTTAAAACTTTAAAATTGCATCTCTCCAGTTACACTGATTGGATGTTTGTCATTCTGATGGAATTTTATTTATTAAAATTTGCTCTGTTATTTTTAAGTTGCTTTGGGGTTATGCTTGTGTTTTCATTTTGAGTGCTGCATAAATACTTTAAATATTGCCTATGAGTTAACTTTGACAGCTTTAGTGCCAAGCTACCAAAGAGTTGAGCACAGGTTAATTTAGTGACTTTTGTGCTTCACCCTCACAGGAATTGCGGCTGTTGCTTGAGAAGGGTCTTCACCCCCCTTGTCGTGTAGTTCCTATAAGACCTATATAGGATCTGTGCGTTTAGACAGCATACACTGCAGGACTGGTGTCCAGACTGATTCCAGACACCCCCACCGGGTACGTTGCCCTGTGTACCAGCTAGCTCGCAATGCCACTATAACCTCCTCTTATCAAGGAGGGAATAGTTCTTAGCAACTATCGAACATGACAACCCTAATCCCTCAGGACCGTGGAAACAGTAACTTACTTTTCGCTCAGTCACTCGTGCTCACTTGTTCTCAGAGAGATACACAGAATAAACGGTTGGGATGTTTTCAATAAGTATTTATTGAACAGTCGTTATTCTAGCGTAAAATAAGTGCACTTAAATCACTAGTAGAGAGTAGCACATATAAATGAGTAGCAGCACTAAGAAAGTAAACAGATGGTAGGTTTCTACCATTTTGCTAAAATGATAAATATAGGCGAGTATATAAAATACATGGCAATAAAATGAGTACTCCTAGCATGTGAGTAGGTGTAAAGCCAAGAATCCCTCTAGGATAAAGCCAACCCCATTACCTGATGTGAGACTGCGGGACCCCATTCTGGTCTCGAGCTGAACACCCCGCAAGGGATGTCAGACCACTGCGAGCTGCAGTATCTGCATGCAGGAACCTCAGCGTCTTTCGTCAGTGTGTCAGCATGGAAGTCGTGATATCCTCTCCTCTGTCAGCAAGATGTGGTGTTTATATACCCTAAGGTATCCCCAGGGGGTTCTACCTTGCTGTGCCAGTGTCGGACTTAGGATGACGTCGGGAATGAACTTTATACACAGTTATTATGGAGGAGATGATGGTCCTGCTGTGATTCCAAGAAACTAAGAATCCTCATGCATAATTTATGAGGCCAGTGTTCAGGGAAAAACCCTACGTACTTGTGTGTAGTATTGTAACTGGGTAAAAGGTCAGTCCTTCAAATCCGTTATGTATGTAATATAGGAGAGAATGTAGGTGAAGGGTTATGATGTTACCTAGACCTATATCGGGGTACCTATATGAAATATAACACCCACTCCTCATCCGAATGGACGACATTACTAAATTCTAGCGTATTACCAAGGCGTCTAGGGGTTTGTACGCAACAATTAATAACAACATTATTAAGAGTAGTTAAAAAGCCTTAAAAAACCCTCTAAAAAGTGTTCTACAAACATCATTCAAGTAGAGGCTCTAAAAGTGTCCGTTTATATAGTCCGAACAACTACAAGCATTTGAAAGCCATGCAGGTCAAAAGAGTTCAGTTTAGAATTTCGAAAAAATTAAAAGCCAAATCTTCCCAGCGTGCGACATGCCAAATGTTTATGTGTCTTTGCTGGTAGACGCAACATCGCTGCTGTCTGCATACGCAGCTGACGATCCCTGTAACACCTCACAAAGAATGTCAATTGAGCACAGATGATCTTCCGTACTGCCTGCAGCAGGTGCCGGGGCAGTCTGTGCCACATCCAAGGCCTGTGTGTTGGAGGAGCCGGTGTCCATACCAACAGGAGCAGAAACTACCTGTGGTGGCTCTAAGAATGCTGCCAACAACATGGGAATGCGCTGAGGACACTGCAGAACATGGGCCGTTATCGGGTCCAGTAAAGAGCATCAACGTCCGGTGGCGCAGCAGATGGAAGTGTCATACAGAGGTGCAACACACATTCTTCTCCGCAGAACAGGCATCGGAGAACAGGTAGGACACAGTCCATCCAGACTGGTCTAAATGACAGGAACCAAGAGGCGCTCAGTTCTCGTAGGCGAGGTGTGCCCAGCTGTTGTACCATGGGATCACCGTATTTGCGCTCCAGGAGAGCTGTTGCTACTTCCTTGGTGGCTGGGATGTCCATTGCATAGCAGAAAGGCAACAATCAGGATTCCTGCTATTAGAAACAGGATCAGCGGAAGCCCTCCAAAAATGCTTCCAAAGATGAAGTGTATAAAGTTCGGTATAACTCCGAGGACCGTCGGAAAGGTGCTTAACAGTCCTGAACCTATGGTCTTAAATAGGTGTACAATACCCGTCGTATCGGACATGTTAAAGATACAACTTACCATTTCTGTGAAATGGAAAGGGCAGTTTGTACGTATAAGTGCCTGTATCTCAGCCGAGGACCTTGCGATCTGGAGATCAAAAGTCTCCCGGGCGGAGGTTAAGGGCACGGTTCGTTGTAAAAGCATGGCTTTCATTCTGCTCAGAGTATCAAACCGTATAAAGGAAACATTTAGCGAAGGCCATAACGGCACCTCCCTGACTGTATGTGTTTGTGGAAACAATACTTGCATACAGCAAGTAACCCTGGAGCTCACAGTGACTAGATATGCGATGCTCGGAAGCATCCCACAACAACCTTGATCATTCAGCATCAAGTAACTCCCATTCGAGAGAAGCCTGAATACCGGATTAATCACAGCTGCCGGGGTACCCCTCAAGTGACAGGACAAGTTCGCCACAGACCCATTACAAGCTCCGTGTAGCATAATATCCTGACATATGAGAGATCCACTTAAAGCGTTCTCGCAGTTAGTTCCGCTTAGAAACACTTCCAGATCCCCACTCCTGCATCAAAATCTGTATGGTAAATCCCAGGATTCCCTGATGAATTCCTTACCCATCTTTTCATATCTGCCTGCCTGTTGTTGTTCTAGGCAATATTGAAACTGGAAAGTTGCGACCGGTAATGTTATATGGCCGTGGACTAATCATTCTGTGGCTGGTGACTCAGTAAAGGGTAACCTATCCAGTTTCTCAATACGCAGCATTGTATATTTTGCTTCTCTCTGTGCCATTTTCATCTGTTTTTCTGTTAGATTGTATGCAGAAAATAATGACGTAATGTTGATAAAACGCCAGGGCACATAACCGGCGCGCAATGACTGCAGCGTCCAGCTTAACAGAATAATAGAAAGTAACTGCGACTGTCCGTGTTGCAGTATGGACAAATCCTGTTCTATTACATCGATAGCAGAAGATACAATGTTGCCCAGTGAATATATCCTGGATGTAAATGTAGTTATACCATTGTCAACTACGGCTAACGCCTTTTCTAGGTTAACTCTATCTATTTCTCTTAATCTCTCTGCAGCTTCTTGTTGAGAGATTTTACAGAGTTCGTTATAGACAGCATACAAAAAGCGCTTCTGACGTGGTTTCCTGGGACCTAATAAAAAATTCCGTAGGTCCAGATCCTCTGAGAATAAGGATAAGTGTTGCTTCACCTGGGATAGTGTTGAGGTCTTTAGCCAATCAAGGCACAACTTCCCAACACTGTATGATGTCACTACCACTGGATGTTCTCGTTGTACATAACATGGGTCTGGTCTATGGATACTAAACCCTTCGGTGGTACCCCTGAATCTTTCCTGACATCTGTTTGTGTCAGTAGGCCAAACCAACCATCCCTTCCAATTGGGGTCTGATCTATTGTATTGTAGTATGTTATCCAACTTAGCCCCTCTTTCTGATATAAAATTCCCTCGGTGTTTAAAGGTGTTGGAATTTGAGGTGTGTTCAAGTCCTTTTTCTTGGCTATTCCAAGACAGGAATTCTGTTGCACAGTGTCATTCAGGAAGATCATCTGCTGTGGAATGAGGCATGCTCTAGACAGTGCTTCTGTCCCCTGGACTTGCCAGTCCCTAGAACCCCAGATTGATTTCAAGTCTACAGTGTCCAACCATAAGTCAAAACCCTGTTCAGACAGCTGGGTGATAAAGGAAGCAGAGTAAATCTGTTTTGTGTTTGTTAACATATTTTTCTGTGCAGATATTGGTGCAACCTTATAGTCGTACGAGGTCGGGTCAGAAGTGTTAAACCCTGAAAAATATGAGAATTTCTGTGCAAATGTTTTTGAACTACTTTTCGGTGGTGCAGGGCAATGTTCCCACTGGTGGCATGTGGAAACATTTCTGGGCTTGCTAGATTTGTGCAAGAAATGATGACCATAATGTTGGTAACAATACATTTTGTCAAAATCTGATCTATCCTCGAAAATTTCAGTGCAAGAAAATGCAGCAGATTGTTCCAAATCAGACAATAAGTTATTAACAGTTTCAAAATCCCAATCATCAGAAAATGTACTGGAGGTAATGATATCGTTCAATGAAATTTTAAACAAATGTGGAATTTTTCAAAGCTTGGTCGGTCCAAATATATCAAAATTTACTTTGTCCCACACTATACCATCTGGTATAGAAACTGCTGAAATGTTCACGAAGGACAAGTCTCTTTGTTCACGATGAGATGAAACATGAGGTTTTAAAATTAAGTTTACTTTTGATGTTGCAGAGCTCTGTTGAAGATAAGTTCCATTGATGAGCAAGTGGAAAGTTATTACTAATCCTAACCAGAAAAGAAAATTAAGATACCGGTGATTATCCAAAGTTCTAGCCAAGGTGATACTAAATTAGTTTTTCTAAGAATGTTAAAAAAGTCTTTTATCCGTTGTTTGCGAGAAATTTAGGCTGGCGTCGTTTCAGGTTCACTTGGATCCAATGAGAAGGTATCGAAGTCGATGAATTAGCCAGATGCAGTTCGATTTATCTTTGGTAGTTCAGCAGGTTTTGTTGAACTTGTGGATTGCTCTTGAAGAGGCATCTTGACATAGACATCCTTATTAGGTTGAATTGAAATTTGTCTTTCACTTTGATTTTGAGAGTTCGTGTCAAGGGGAACTAGTTCCATTGCATTGTTATTGATTCCGTTGCTTTGGAAAGGTGGCACTTCAAATGTTATGAGTCTTTCTGTTTGAACTTCCTGTATTGTAGCGAGAGGAGGACGTTGGCTACTCAGGATCCCACGAGGCCTACTATTTAGTATCGGCCACATAGTGTGGTTTGATCAGATCGATTGAGACGAATCTCTTTTCTTTTCCGGCAAGAGGCGGCAGAAGTACAGTTCTTGATCCTTCAACGGCCAGGACAGGTACAGGCTTTCGATAGGATGGCCCGAATTCTTTCTTGTCCACAATCTTTTCTCTGACCAGATCCCCAACTTTAGGGATCCAGGCAGGCCATGCCGTGGCCGACTTGACTTCCCCAGTGGTGGTTTTCTTTGTCTCAACATTACTTAAGGAGGCTCTGGATTCATTCAGATCCTGTAAAACAGCCAAACGTTTATTGATGTCAAACGGTTTTTCATCCGCCACTGTGCCTTCACAATCGAGATCAGGTACCCACATTCTTGTCCCAAACAGGACCTCGTAAGGAGTTGCACCTCCCAGAGAGCTTCCTGGTTGGTTATTAAGGGCCCGCTGGACCACAAAGAGGTGATTGACCCAACTACCACCCGAGCCTAATACCCTAGCTGTTAAAGATTGCTTTAAGTCACGTTTTTTCCTCTCCACAACCGAATTTCCCTCGGGATGGTACGGAGAGGAGTACCGCAATGCTACACCCAAACCTCCCATGGCTTCCTTGTAAGCCCTAGAGCTGAACGCGGGGCCACAGTCAGAATGTAATGTGCCAACTGCGTATGTCCCTATAAAGACTCGCAAATCGTTTATAACAGTTCGGGCATCAGCCGAGCGCTGAGGCCATACCCATTAGAATCTTGAACAGGAATCCACTGCAACCATGATATACTTGTAAGCCCCGTCAGATTGTAAGGGGCCGCAGTGGTCCAGGTAAATGCACGCGAGCGGTCTGTCTGATATTAACAATGGTGTCTGTGCTGGGCGAGCTACGGTGGACCCTTTTATCTGTTGACAGATATCACACTTTAAGACAAAGTCTTTGGTCTGCTTTGATAACCCTGGCCACCAATAGCGTTGTTTCAGTAAAGAAACTGTCGCCATAACTCCTGCGTGCGCAGAACCCAGCCCCTCGTGTGCAGCCAAGATTAAACCTAACCTGCGATTCATGTTTGGTATTACTCTATCCCCCACTCCAGGAATCTGAGCAAATGGAACGTTGTTTGCATCTAACTTGTAGGAGTACTTGAGTGGAAAACCTTTAGGTAGTGCTTCACTGTTGTTGCATGAAACAATCACAGCTACCATTGTGCTACCGTCTACCCTCGTTTTTAAATGGCAGCTACGGACGCAGTGCGTACTGCCCCCTTCGCGGTTTCATCAGCCAATGAATTCCCTTCAACGTGAACGCCATCACGTTGATGACTCAGTGTGTGTATCACGTGAGCCCTTGGTAGTTCGTTCTTCAACTCTGCTACCTGTTCCCATAGTTTCCTATGTTTCATTGTGCCACCTTTTGCATCTCTGTAACCATTCTGTCCCCAATAGTGGAGGTTTTCGTTGTACGACTGGACACAGTAAAAGGAATCACACACTATTAGTGTGGGGAATTCTGGATCCGTATTTATCAGTGCCAGTAGTAGTGCTTTTAATTCTGCCAACTGAGCCGTGCAGTCTCCTAGAGACTGCGTTGTTGCACAGCTTGGACGGAACTTCCCGCCCTGCATCCTACCTTTTACAATAGCGCATGCTGCACTGTATTGTTGCTTACTCCCTATGGCCGGTTGAGCAGATCCGTCAGTATAAATAATGTATTCATAACGATCTAGAGGCATTATTTCATTTGGTAGAGGATATTCTTGTTCATATTGCAGGAATGCTTGAGTTTTTAAACTAGGATCATATCTGTATTCGATATCTGTTGCAGTGAGAGAATTAACCCATTGTATCCATCTTGGATGTAACGCTATTGCATTTGGGAAGCTTGCCTTTGTGGCAGCCTCTAAGGCTGGTACCGGGGTCATGACAATTATTTGTTTCCCTTGAGCTAGTGCTCTTTCTCTCACTACAGCAGTCTGTACTGCTGTCAGAATTTTTTCTGTAGGAGCAAACGCATTTCAGCGTTGGTGTACAAATGCGATTTATATGCAATTGGTACTGTTTCACCTTCATTAAAGGTTAAGTAAGTGTACCCAGATTGACCTGTGACTACGCGGATCACCAGGTTGCGTACGTTTACGCGTGTCTGTAAGTGTTTTGATGATATCATATCAGCTTGTAGTGAACAAAGGATATTCGTGTGTTCCTGTGTCCATTGTCTAACTGAAAAATCAGGTCTTGTTAGGTCGTAGAAAGGTTTTACTCTCTCTGCGTAATCCAAAATGTATGTTCTGCCAAAATTCTAATATCCCAGTATGGACTGTACGTTTTTTAATGATTTTGGAGGTTGTAGCAGTGTGCACTTTTCTAAAAAGTGGGCTGCCAGGCTTTTGCCTTCACTTGAAAGCTCATATCCCAAAAATAGTACATTGAGGTGGGCTATTTTTGATTTTTTTAAGGCGAAACCCAAAAACGCCTCAGGAGGGCGATCCTCAAGCAGGGATCCACCCACTAGGCACCTGGGAGGGGGGAGCGGCTCCTTGGGCAAGGGCTTTTGCTCCCCCATTACTTTGGGCACAGACAGTCTTTCTGCCCCCCCTGGGGGGCAGATGGGGCAATAGCCCCCAATATGCCCCCCCGGGAGGGCAGAAAGTACACTAGGTGCCAGGGATTTTTTTTTTGCGCTTGTAGGGTTGGGGGCTGCCCAAAATGGGCATGCTAATGCCCCCACCCCTCCCCAAATTCCAGTCTTTCTGCCCCCCTGGGGCAATAGCCCCCAATCTACCCCCCCGGGGGGCAGAAAGCACACTAGGCCCCAGGGATTTTTTTTTTACGCCTGTAGGGGTGGGGGCTGCCTAAAATGGGCATGCCAATGCCCCCCCCAATTTAACAGCCTTTCTGGCCCCCCTGGGAGGCAGATGGGGCAATCGCCCCAATCTGCCCCACCGGGGGTGCAGAAAGCACACTAGGCACCAGGGATGTTTTTGTTTTTACGCCTGTAGGGGTGGGGGCTGCCCAAAATGGGCATGCCAATGCCCCCACCCCCCCAATTCCACAGTCTTTCTGCCCCCCCTGGGAGGCAGATGGGGCAATAGCCCCCAATCTGCCCACCCTGGGGGGGGCAGAAAGCACACTAGGCACCAGGGATTCTTTTTATTTTTACGCCAGTAGGGGTGGGGGCTGCCCAAAATGGGCATGCCAATTCCCCCAAGCCCCCAAATTCCACAGTCTTTCTGCCCCCCCTGGGAGGCAGATAGGGGCAATAGCTCCCAATTTCCCCCCCCGGGGGGCAGAAAGCACACTAGGCACCAGGGATTGTTTTTGTTTTTAGGCTTGTAGGGGTGGGGGCTGCCCAAAATGGGCATGCCAATGCCCCCAACCCCCCCTCAAATTCCACAGTCTTTATACCCCACCGGGAGGCAGATGGGGGCAATAGCCCCCAATCTGCTCCCCCGGGGGGGCAGAAAGCACACTAGGCACCAGGGATTTTTTTTCTTTTTACGCCTGCAAGGGTGGGGGCTGCCTAAAATGGGCATGGCATTGCTCCCACCCGCCCCCCTCCAGAATTCCACAGTCTTTCTGCCCCCCCGGGAGGCAGATTGGGGCAATAGCCCCTGAACTGCCCCCCGGGGGGCAGAAAGCCCACTTGGCACCAGGGATTATGTTGTTTTTTTATACGTAGGTGTGGGGGCTGCCCAGAATGGGCATGCTAATGCCCCCACACCCAAAAAAGTATTTCTGTCCCCCACCGGAAAGGCAGATCAGGGCAATACCCCCTTGTCTGCCCCTCCAGGTGAGGCAGAAATCCCACTAGGAACCAGGGATATGTTTCTGGGCATGTCAAATTTGAGGTTTGCAGGGGATTCTGGGTAGGAAAACATTGGGGGTCCCACGCAAGCCATACCTCGCTGGACTCCCCCGGGTGTCTAGTTTTCAGAAATGTGTAGGTTTGGTAGGTTTCCCAAGATGGCCACTGAGCCCGGGGCAAAAAACCCAGGTGACCCCCCCCCCTTGCAAAAGCAGGTTTTTTTGTGATTGTTAATTTTGATGTCGCCTCAATACGTTTTGGGCCCTTGCCTGTCGCGGGTACTTGACCCACCCATGCGAGTGAGGTGCCCTTTTTATTGGGAGACTTGGGGGAACGCTGGGTGGTAGGAAATTTGTGGATCCATGCAGATTCCAGAACTTTCCCACAGAGAAATTTGAGAAAAATTTGATATTTTCAGCTAAATTTGAGGTTTGCAGGGGATTCTGGGTAGGAAAACGTTGGGGGCCCCACACAAGCCATACCTCGCTGGACTCCCCTGGGTGTCTAGTTTTCAGAAATGGGTGGGTTTGGTAGTTTTCCAAGATGGCTGCCGAGCCTGGGGCCAAAAACCCAGGTGACCCCCCTTGCAAAACCAGGTTGTTTTGTGAAAGGTAATTTTGATGTCGCCTCAATACGTTTTGGGCCCTTGCCTGTCGCGGGTACTTGGCCCACCCACACGAGTGAGGTACCATTTTTATCGGGAGACCTGGGGGAATGCTGGGTGGTACGACATTTGTGAAAGCCCGGTGATACCACCACTTTCCCACACAGAAATTTGAGAAAAATTTGGTTTTTCAGATAAATTTGAGGTTTGCAGGGGATTCTGGGCGGGAAAACATTGGGAGGCCCACACAAGCCACACCTCGCTGGACTCCCATGGGTGTCTAGTTTTCAGAAATGGGTGGGTTTGGTAATTTCCCAAGATGGCCGCCGAGCCCGGGGCCACAAACCCAGGTGACTCCCCTTGCAAAACCAGGTTGTTTTGTGATAGGTAATTTTGATGTCTCCTCAATATGTTTTGGGCCCTTGCCTGTCACGGGTACTTGGCCCACCCACGCAAGTGAGGTACCATTTTTATCGGGAGACCTGGGAGAACGCTGGGTAGGTGGAATTTTGTGGATTCACGCAGATTCCAGAACTTTCCACCACAGAAATGTGAGGAAAATGTGTTTTTTTTTTTTACAAAGTTTGAGGTTTGCAAGGGATTCTGGGTAACAGAACCTGGTGAGATCCAGACAAGTAACCCCATCCTGTATTGCCCTGGGTGTCTAGTTTAAAAAAATGTATAGGTTTGCTAGGTTTCCCTTGGTGCTGGCAGAGCTAAGGTTCAAAATCTACAGCTAGGCACTTTGCAAAAAAAGGGTCTGTTTTCACTGTGAAAATGTGGTGTGTCCACGTTGCGTTTTGGGCCGTTTCCTGTCGCGGGCACTAGGCCTACCCACACAAGTGAGGTACCATTTTTCTCGGAACACTTTGGGGAATGCGGGGTGGGTGGACTTTTGTGGATCCACGCAGAGTCCAGAACTTTCCACCACAGAAATGTGAGGAAAATGTGTTTTTTTGACAAAGTTAGAGGTTTGCAAGGGATTCTGGGTAACAGAACCTGGAGAGAGCCAGATAAGTCACCCCATCCTGTATTGCCCTGGGTGTCTAGTTTTCAAAAATGTATAGGTTTGCTGGGTTTCCCTAGGTGCCGGAAGAGCTAGGGTTCAAAATCTACAGCTAGGCACTTTGCAAAAAAAGGGTCAGTTTTCACTGTGAAAATGTGGTGTGTCCATGTTGGATTTTGGGCCGTTTCCTGTCGCGGGCACTAGGCCTAGCCACACAAGTGAGGTACCATTTTTCTCAGAAGACTTTGGGGAATGCGGGGTGGGTGGAATTTTGTTGGTTCACGCAGATTCCAGAACTTTCCACCACAGAAATGTGAGGAAAA
This sequence comes from Calotriton arnoldi, assembly GCA_963921515.1. Lineage (NCBI taxonomy): Eukaryota > Metazoa > Chordata > Amphibia > Caudata > Salamandridae > Calotriton > Calotriton arnoldi. The sequence goes on along the minus strand of CAWUFW010022316.1, from coordinate 19,471 downwards.
TGTGTTTTTTTTAATAAAGTTTGAGGTTTGCAAGGGATTTTGGGTAACAGAACCTGGTGAGAGCCTGACAAGTCACCCCATCCTGGATTCCCCTGGGTGTCTAGTTTTCAAAAATGTATAGGTTTGCTAGGTTTACCTAGGTGCCGGCAGAGCTAGGGTTCAAAATCTACAGCTAGGCACTTTGCAAAAAAAGGGTCCGTTTTCACTGTGAAAATGTGGTGTGTCCACGTTGCGTTTTGGGCCGTTTCCTGTCGTGGGCACTAGGCCTACCCACACAAGTGAGGTACCATTTTTCTTGGAAGACTTTGGGAAAATTGGGGTGGGTGGAATTTTGTGGATCCACGCAGATTCCAGAACTTTCCACCACAGAAATGTGAGGAAAATGTGTTTTTTTTCTTCAAAGTTTGAGGTTTGCAAGGGATTCTGGGTAACAGAACCTGGTGAGAGTCGGACAAGTCACCCCATCCTGGATTTCCCTGGGTGTCTAGTTTTCAAAAATGTATAGGTTTGCTAGGTTTCCCTAGGTGCCAGCAGAGCTAGGGTTCAAAATCTACAGCTAGGCGCTTTGCAAAAAAAGGGTCCGTTTTCACTGTAAAAATGAAGTGTGTCCATGTTGCGTTTTGAGCCGTTTCCTGTCGCGGGCACTAGGCCTACCCACACAAGTGAGGTACCATTTCTATCGGGAGACTTAGGGGAACACAGAATTGTAGAGCAACTGTTATTACCTATTGACTTTCGATGCATTTCTGCCTTCCAAATGAAAGACAATGTGTAAAAAAGAAGTCCTTTTGAAAAAAGTCCTATAATTCTCATGCTAGAATGGGTACTCACAATTTCGGAAATGTGCAAATAGCTACTGTTTCTAAACTCTATATTTTGTTCCCATTACAGAAATACATAGATGTCTTTCATGCCAATTTTTCACTGTATATATTTTCCCAAATGAATTGCTATATACCCGGTACATAATAAAAGACCATTGCAAGACTCTGCTCAGTTATTGGCTCTGGGTTCGTCGGGTTCTTGGTGAACCTACAAGTCCTATATACCACCACATCCAGAAAGGTCCAGCTCGTGTAACGGTATATTGCTTTCAAACATCTGTCATAATTAAAAGAAGTTACAGGTGAAAACATTGGCACAAATGGCTGTTTTTTTCAACTCATTTTCAATCATTCCTATTTTCAACTGTTAGTTTCTATAAAGAAACCTTGAAGGATCTACACAAATGACCCCTTGCTTAATTTTGAATTGTGTCTACTTTTCTAAAATGTACAGCTTTCCAGGATCCATTATTGCTTTCACACCCATTTCTACCATTAACTGGAAGAAGGTTGAAAGCACAAAAAATAGCAAAAATAGGCTATGTCCCAGTAAAATGCCAAAACTGTGTAAAAAATTTTGGTTTTCTGAGAAAAGTCTGTCAGTCCCTGAAAGCTGGGAAATTGGTGATTTCAGCAGCCACACAAACCCTTTGTTGATATGTAGGAGAGTAGGATCTGCCTCTTATGTTGCCCCCACTTTTTTTCTGATGTTAGCACTGGTTTCTGGCTATAGTCTGGCTGGGTCCCTGCCAATCAGGGCCCCAGCCTCTCTGTTCTCTCTAAACGACATGGAGTGCACTCTAGGTGGACTAGTGATTGGATACTGTGGTGCCTTATGAGTCCCTAGTATATGGTACCTTAGGTACCAAGGGCATAGGTACTTCACAGGCCTACCAGGGGCTGCAGCATGTGTTATGCCACCCCTGGGAAGCAGTCTAAATCTGACACCACAGGCCTGCTACTGCAGCCTGGGTGAGGTGGTGCTAGCACCCCTCACTGAGATATAGGTTTCCTATATCTCTCCTGCACACACATATAAACCTATCAGTCACCCCTAAGGCAGGCCCTATCAATCCTGAGGGCAGGGTGCTTGGCTTCTATGTGAGGGGGTGCCTCTGCATGAGCAGGGCCCCTCTGCAGTTCTCAGAGTCCATTCTCTGGTGCTGTTTGTGGATGCGGTTAAACCATATACTCTTAAGTGCATTATATCCTCGCGGTAAATGCTAACTTTGGAATGGCTGCATCAAAACATGTCGTGTTTGGTGTCAAACATCTTGGAATACTACCCCCCGCCAATCTTGGCGGCGGGGTAGCATTCCACCCTTCTAGAGGGATAAGACATGTACCTGCTGTGGAAACGCGGTAGAATCCTAAAGAGCCCTGGCATCACAAAATGGATGCCACCAGTCACAGACACTGGGCTGCCCTCCTGCTGATGACCGAAACTCGCAGTGGAGGAAGCCCAACAATAGGCATCCTGTCACAGGGAGGTGTAACCACCTCCCAGACAGGGTTTAGTGTATTGGGGCTGGGTGGGTGCACTCTTAGAGTGCTTTGAAGTCCTGCACTGGGGGAGCAGAAGGCTCCTCTGTGCATATGCCAGTTCAAACCAGCTCAGGGGCTACCTGCCCCTGCTCTGGCGCGAAACTGGACAAAGGGAAGTGGGTGTAGCCACCCCTCCCTTGACCCTCCCATAGGTGGGGTCATAGAGCTAGTCCATCCCCTCTTTTAGTATAAGAGGGGGAACCTTGCCATTGCAAAGCAGATAACCCCTGGACGACGCTCTACAGAAGAATCCTGGCCCTTCGACGTTCCACTACCTTTGGAAGACAGAAGAATCTCCCTTGGAGTCAAGGAGTGACTCCCCTGCTTGGCAGGCACCAAAAACGACAACGACAGTCGCAAACTACGCCGCTCCTGCCGGAGTCCGAAGTCCCTGCAGCCCAAGAAGTGGATTTCCTGACCTCTCCCAGACCATTGTGAGTCCCCAGCGAAGCTGAGGCAAGTGGGCCCCACGAGTAATGAGGAACCGTGACCCCTGGTTACCATGCACTATTGTCGAGTGCAACCCCTTCACAACGTTCTACGAACTTGTGCTTTGGACCACGTGTGGTCCCGACCTCCAGCAGGAATCCCTCCGAAGATCAGAGGCCTACACCGTCCCGAGAGACCGTGGACCCCTGTTGAGTGATTCCGCCCGAGGTGTCTTCGCGATCCCTTGCCCGCCGGCTTGTGGGTCCCCAGAAGACTTCTTAAAGAAACCAAAGGGCTCCCCTGGTTGCTCCAGGCCTGCCCTGACTTACCCTCGCTGGGTGAGTCCCTCAGACCTTGCTGGTCTGCGCCATCGACTTTTCTTCATCTCCCCGAGACTTGCGGCTGCCAAGGCTTGTTGGCTCCGATCGAGTTGCCGACACCGCAGTTAGCTGCAGACGTCGAGGGACACACCGAATCCAGCTCCTAGTCGTCGTCGACACCTCCTGGACCACGTGGCTGAAGAGTCAAGGCACCCGCAACCAACCTGAATCAACCGACGACGGTGGGCATCCATCTTCCTTGCCCCGGGTCACTGCCAAGTGACTTTGAACACTGTCCCCTCTGCTTTCAGGTCATCCTTCTTCAGAATCCAGGCTTGGATTCCACCGGACACTTCTTCAGCTCCCGCAAGCAGCAAGTCTTCTTTGTTCGCCATTGAAAACGACGCCGCGACCCGACACCAAAGGACACCTGTGCACCCGGCTTCCCTGGGTGAGGTAACTCCAGCACTACGGTGCTCCTGTGGGTGTGGGCCCTAGAACTACTTACCCTGTAAGTGACTTGCTTGTAGGTTCTCCCGAAGTATCCTAAAACTCTTTATTTCCAACCGCGACTTGCCCCATTGAAGTTAACGGCGATTCGCGCCTGTGTATCCACACTGCACGCGTCCCCGTGGGTCCTTTACTTACCTGCCTTGGGTGGTTTCGTGAGGCCCCAGCACTTCTGAAGGCCCTAGGCCTTGTCTCCTTGCAAGTCGTTGTTTCTAAGTCTCTTACTTAGTATATGGTCTGGTACGCCCCTAGGGCCCCAGCCATATTTTGTGCTTAACTTATTGTGAAACGTTGATTTGTGCATATGTTTGTCTTCCAATCTCATAAAGAGATTAGTAGAGAGTTATTTAGAAATAAATACATATATATTTGATATATATACCTGTGTGGTGTTTTTTCATTTGGTGATTCAAGAGATTATATGGTAAAACAAGCTGCTTTACATTCCTCCGAGACTTAGCCTGAAGGCTGCTCTCCACAGCTACCACTAGGATAGCTTTCTTTAAAAGGTTGTCTTAAACCTATCTACCATAAGAGTCGATTTGCCCTGGTGCAAGGTGTCCACTTTAATTAGTGAACAGCATATACCAGGCCAACTTCTCACATGATACCATTTGCAGGGAAAAAACCAGACGCTTTCATTTGCAGCACTTTTTCCCATTTTTCCCCCCAAAAAAAATTTAGCTGTATTTTGGCTAATTTCTGGGTCCCCTCCAGGTGAATCCACAAACCCTAGGTACCTTTAGAATCCCCGTGATGTTGGAAGAAAAGGACGCACATTTGGCGTGGATATCTTATGGGGTCAAAAAGTTAAAGGGACCTAAGCGCGAACTACCCCAAATAGCCAAAAAAGGCTTAGCACAGGGAGGGAAAAGGCCTAGCATCGAAGGGGTTAAATGTTCATATAACTTTAGACATTGCATGCACCCATATACATTGCCGAATACAATGTAAAAATCTTTTTTTTAAATAGGATAGTTAGTGTAAAGAATAGTCAAGTAACTAATCATTGCAGATGTATGCAAATTACATTATTCAAGTGTAAACATAGCAGACAATAATACATAGAAAATTACACATATGAAAATTGTTAAAAGCATAGCTCATCTCACAAGATCAAAACAAATCAAGACACTTTTATTGGTGCAAAAAACAGTGGATATCCGAGGCGGGACTAGAACACCCACAAAAAATTTAAGCAAAAAGTGAACAATAAATGAGTGACCCGCAGCCGCTCATTAAATATTCACTGCTCCTTTAAAGAGAACCTCATAATGCCCTGCAAGGGCTATTTTCATATTTTCTATTTTTGGTGATGTCCCTAGAAGGGGCTGGTACACCATCAAAATTGTTTTAATGTTGTGGAGAGGGGGACTTCAGGGAGTTCTGTAGCCCCCCAGCAACACTAGAATAAAACAGTAAGTCTTCAGGGTCATTGAAACCATGACCCCAGGAAAACTTATTATATTTTTTAAAGCACTCTCCAGGTTGGAGCTTTTGTTTTACAACTGGGAATGTAGTGTCACCTAGGGGATGGATGTCTAAAATAAATGGCCCTTTTGTGGTTGTTTTTATGATTGCATTTTTTGGCTGAAAATATTGAAAGGTAGAGACATGATTGTTTTTTTTTTTTTTTAACTATATATCTATGACTATTTATTTTCACATTCTTCACCCATTAAATATAGTAAAACATTATGTAAAAGCAAAGAGTAACAGGCATCCATTTTCACAAAAGTTTATTAAATATTCTAAGTAATCAATATTAATAACATTGCATTGTGCATATTATTGAAATTTACATTTGATTAAAATTATTGGTGATTTTTGGAGAAAGATGATAGATCTATGTAGTAATTTACACACAGTCAAGTGTAAATTATAGTCTTGTTTATTCCGCAAGATAAAGCAACCTCCAGCTAGCTCACAGCTTTATTAACTGTCAGCCACCAGAATTCTCCCACTTCTATATTCCACATTACATTATGAGCAGGTAACATTCCTACATGTCTTCTCCCATGCAAAGTTTAAAAGAACAACAACTTTCAAGATTATATTACATTCTATGGATAAGACAGCACAGGAAAAAGAAAACTCTTCATGACATATGATACATATTTCAGTAAAATCAGAAATAAATAGAAATATATGCACAATCCCCATTACTCATCTAGCTCAACCACTCTACTTAAACTCCCAAAACTCTATTCTTTTCCATCCTCCAACACCGCCAGATTTTTCTTTACTCTGATCACTATTCGGGGTTGGGAATTTGCTATCTCTTTTTTTACAATTCCTGTCTTCTTTGTTACCACCCAATCTCCACACTGCCAATGTATTTGTTTCACACCTTTCTTGTTATAAACTTGTTCACTCACTCTCTGCCTTTCACTCACTCTTCTTTTCATGGTTTCCTGGTCTACACAAACTTGTCTCTTATTCTGTAACCACATCGGTGATTCTTTCATGACTGGTTCTCTTCCCTTGAGAGAAATGAAAGATGACACCCCTGTCATTGAATATGGCATAATCCTATAAGCCCACATCATTTTATCCAACTCATTTCTCTGAGATAGCCCATTTGCAATTGAGAGCTGGCTGTTTTCCATTTTAACTTGATTTACTCTTGAACTAATCCATGTTCTTGAGGCCTGAACAATGCCACTCTTTCATGCTTAATACCCAATTGTCTCAAGAAATTCACAATCATTATTTAAGTAAACTGTACTCCATTGTCCATAGTAATCACTCTAGGAATCCCTTCTTCCATGTACACCTCTTTTAAGAACTTCACAACACATTCAGTACTTATTTTCTCCATACCTTTCGCAACAAACCACTTGCTGTGGTAATCTACGACAGCCAAGAATCAATCTCGTCTACCAAGTCTTTCAATTGGACCAATAAAATCCATTGCCAACCATTCCCAAGGTTTCTTAGGCAATTCCCTACAACTCCGGGTGGTTCCCTACTAATTTTGCTCTTATCACTATTGCCACATGCACTACAGTCTCTCACCTTGTCCTCCACTTCTCTATCCATTCCCGGCCACCAGAAGAAATTGCATTAACCTCCTTTTTGTTTAATTTCTGGCCAGACCTCCTTCATGTACCGTATTGATGAACCTTGCCTTCAAACTACCTGGTGGAACAAATTGATCGCATCTCAAAACCTTAAACCCATGAACACTTAAGTCATCCTTAACCACACTAATGGGCCCCATTCTTTCACCTTCTCCACCATCCTGATTCCAACCACCACTTATAATACGCTTCAATTCTTCATATAACTTATCTTACTCCACAGCGTGTCTCCATTCTTTTTCTGTCAATGCCAATTCACTCAAATAGCAAATGTCCACAACCGCCTCTTAATTTTCTAACCCAACGCATGAACTATCATCCAGTGGCAATCTGTACAAACAGTTGACCACAGCATTTTTTTTTCCTTTCACATAGTCCACCATAAAATAGAAATCCATCACTGTTAATAATTATTGCGTTATTCTTAGCATCACACTACCTTCTAATCCCCTGCCACACTTAAATATATGCAGCAATGGCTTGTGGTCAGTTCGGACAGTAAAGGGTAAATAACACAAGTAGTACCTGAAATGGTTTATCCCCCAACAGAATGCTTATGCTTCCTTCTCTAAGTGGAATAAGACTGTTCCACACCCTGCAATCTTTGGGATGCAAACCCTATTACCTTTTCCTGTCCATCCACTTTTTAAGACAACACAGCTCCCAGGCCAATGTTACTGGCATTAGTTGTAACCACAATTTTGTTATTCACATTAAAATGACATTGCGATTGTGATTTAATGATAGATTGTTTGGTCTTAACAAATGCATTCTCACATTCTTTTCCCCACTCAAACACACACTTATTCTTTAACAACATTCGCATGGGTTCAACTTTTTCTATGAAATAGCATATAAATTTAGAGTAATACTCTGCCAGTCCAAGAAAAGACTTCAACTGTTCTGTATTCTGGGGTCTAGGCGCATAAGATACAGCCTTGGTGATATCTTTTTAGGCTTAATTCCCATTGCTGAAATTCATGACCTAAATAGTCCACCTTGTTATTCTTCATCTGACATTTTTCCCTTTGTATGGTCAGTCCACGTTTCTCAATCCTTGACAAAACTTCCAACAACACTTCATCATGCTCCTCTTCTGATCCGCCTACCACCAAAATATCGTTTTGAAAGTATAAGACCTTCTTGATGCCATTAAAAATATTCTGCATCATTCTTTGGAAGACATCTGAGGCAAGTGCAAGGCCAAATAACATCCTTTGATCCCCCAAAGGTGTAGCAAATGAAGTCAATAGCCATGAATCTTCATGTAGATTTACTTGGTAGTATGCTGCTGACATGTTAGGCACACTAAACCACTTTACTCTACCCATCCTGCTTAATATATCGAAAATATTCGGCAATGGCTTCCTGTCCACCCCTATATTCTTATTCAGCTCCTGCAAATCAATGCATAAATGAATCTTCCCACCATCTTTTGGAGCCACCACCACTGGGGAGATCCACTCTGATGACTCAATTGGTTCTATGTAATTTATATATAGGGGGTTGAGTGCCTGAGAGGAAGAAGAGAAGGTGGAGGAAAAAAGGAGGAGGGGTTTGGCTGTTGGCCCTGGTTTCAAGCCAGGCCCAGTGGCCATACCCTTGCCAACGCTGCTGGGGTTGGCTTTACGTATGGTAACAAAATATTACTTTACATTAAAAAAACTCCGTAAATTTATTGAAAAAAACAAAAATTAAAGTGATGTTATAGTTAGATGAAAATGTCAGTTATAAAATGCTGTTTTAAATGTACAAAACCACTGAAATTCATCAGTTATAGTTATATCAAGCAACTATGACTCATGCCGTAAAATAACTATAACTCGTGCCCTCTCCCTGCACTGCTAATTACCCCACAAATTATATCGCTCATGACATTTTCTATGACATCACTGATAATATCACTGCGACATTCGCAATCACATTTTTGATGAGAAAACTGTTCATGGTGAGGGCGTGAGTTATAGTCACCTTAGAGCACGATTTATAGTTGCTTGAGATAACTATAATTGACGAATTTCAATGGTTTTGTATGTTTAACAGCATTTTTAAATTACATCTTGACCTAACTGTAACATCACTTCAACCTTTGTTTTTTTTTGTATATTCACTGAAAAAATGAAAGGCTAAACTAACTTTATAGTTACGTGTGATAAAAAGATCTGTTTTTGTTTAAAAAAAACTTTTGAACCAAAGGTTCTAGTAACGTTATTGTTAGGTGAATATGTCAGTGAAAACATTATTGTTTTGAACTAAAAAAATAAGAAATTTGCCAGTTATAGTTAGGAGAGCTAACTGTAAATTGTGTCCCCGCCATGCACTGCTTATGACCTCACATACTACATTACTCATGACATGTTTTAAGACATCATTTATGACATCACTGATGACATCTCAAATGATATTGTTGATGATATCACTGATGATATGAATGAAATTCATACTTGTAAAGCGCACTGCTACCCCAGCTGGGGTGTCCTGGCGCTATACGCATACCGCTGTGGAACCCTTCCTGGCTATTCCCTGTGAAATGTCCACTCCTGGGCACCCCCAAGGTGAAGCCAGGCATCCCAGCGCTGGTGGGGCCGTTGTGGAGATTAAGCAAGCTATTGCCCAGAGTTGCAGAGTGGGACCCATGATTAGAATAGGCACCGAGGCGAGAATTATCAGGTCCGAGGAAATTGAGCCCAAGACCCACCGAGGCGGGAATTGAACCCTGGTCCCGGGCCAGATCTCTGCATCAGGGTCTGCCGCTCTAACCATTGAGCCACACTTCTCCACTAAATCATTGAATGAGTGTGTTAGTTTGCTTTATAGTTGCATAGTGGCGGGTAATTACCATATTCCTTTTTTACCTAATTTTGTACAGCCTGTGTCCAGTTAATGGGTTTAAGAGCCTGATTTCGATCTTGGCGGTACTACCATCATCCCACCACCACAGCTGTTCCAAGTACTCTGTCGAGTTGAATGTGGTACACCCACCATATTTAGATATTGTGGCAATAGACAGAAGACTGCCGCAACAGCAGTCTTCTCTGCTGGCTAACAGTACTCCACCACCGTCAGTCTGGCGGAGTTGTGCTGAGCCGATTTAGATGTTCCCGTTGTGCTGGCAGTGTTCTGGCAGCAGAGCCCTGACGGAGTGATGTTCATGGTGATGTGGAGACTGGTAAGTACAACTTATAAGTGTGTCAATATATGTATGTGTCATGTGTGCATGATAAACATATGTAGGCATTGTGTTGTATCCCTTTGTGTTACATATTGCATGTCACTCACACAACGTACACACACTATTGCATGCCCACCCACAGGCACCACTAGCACAACACCCCCAAGCACCTCAACAAATATTTTTGTAAATGTCAATACAGGTGTATTCAATTTTCCTTGATAAGTAAGAAAATGAAAACTATTGCTTTACACATAAGAAAAAATAAAAGCAATGCAGAAATACACAAGGCCACAGCAAATGTCAGCAAAGCAGAAATACACGAGGCTACAGCAAATGTCAGCACACGATACATCGGACAATTGTAGAAGTAGCTTACCTTAGATCTCGGCGACAATGGAGTAATTTGGCATCATGGTGGAGTCAGAAAGGCAAAGGAGGCAACTGGACAAGACGGAAAAGGAAAACAGGAAAAAATTTAAGTTCTTACCTCATTTCCTTAGATTCTGCCAACTAGAAGTGAGAGGGATTCCTGCCACAGTTGCCTCGATGGAAAGGCACATCGTAATCAGCTTGGCGGGACTCTTGGCTGGAGTCCTGCTGCCAGCTGATTCTGGCTGTGGTGCCATCGATGCCGGTGAAGATTCCTGGCAGAGGCTGCGGAACTGCGACGGTCTTTCCACACTTAGATCAGCCAACATCTAAATCGGGCATGCGGACCGACAAGTCTGCAGGAGGGAAAACCGTCAAAAATGTGATGGCGGAACATGATCTGCCAAGATCTAAATCAAGCTCTATGTTTTTTAAAAACACATGTGCTCCTAATGCATCATAGGTGGGTAGAGGTATTGAACATGTTCTAAATATTTGCGTCATGCATCATGAACAAAAACTTGTAGACGTAATCACCCAGTTAATGCCAAATAAATAAATTAACCTTAAGTAACTGTGCACCCTAGACCGAGTGGCACTCTGAACTGTCATTGGATATTGGGTAAAGGTATTGAAGACATATATATATATATATTCACTGAAAAAACCATAGGTTTTCGGGACAGTTATAGTTAGTTGGACATTGCACTCGTACAAAACCCGTGAAATTCCCCCGTTATAGTTAGTTCAGGTAACTATAACTCGCGCCCCCGCAATGCACTGCTGATGACGTCACATATTACATCACTCATGACATGGTCAGTGACATCACTGATGACATCACTGATGACATCTCAAATGACATCACTGATGACATCACTGATGACATCATCCTTGTGATAATTTGATGCATCTTCTCACACCCTAATATAACTTTTGATACACCCACTGTAAATTACAGACTGCCATTGTCAAAACCATAGACACTCCAACACCAATTACTATATACACACTCACTGATTCTTAGGTCTACACACACACATCTACTCACTCACCCGTACAGTCACTCATACTTATAGTCACTCAGTACAGGACTATTATATGCACTCATATACCTATATAAACACTCACACACGGCCACTCATCCATAGAGGTACTCACACACCTAGTCAGTCATGCAAAAATTAAGCACACACCCATTTACTCACCTATACAGTTATACACACACCAACTCACTTACTCATACAAATACTAGAACATTCTTCAGTGATGTCACCAGTGATGTCACTGACCATGTCATGAGTGATGTAATATGTGACATCATCAGCAGTGCATTATGAGGGCGCGAGTTATAGTTAGCTCAACTAACTATAACGGGGGAATTTCACGGGTTTTGTATGAGAGCAATGTCCAACTAACTATAACTGTCCCTAAAACCTATGGTTTTTTCAGTGAATTTCAAAGGTTTTTTAAATGCTAATTTCTAACTATAACGTGTCTGAAACCTATGGTTTTTTCAGTGAATATCAAAGGTTTTTAAAATGCTAATTTCTAAATATAACGTGCCTGAAACCTATGGTTTTTTAAGTGAATTTCAAAGGTTTTTTAAATGCTAATTTCTAACAATAACATGCCCCGCCCCCTCCCTTCACCACTGTGCAAACGCGCCCCGTGGCGCGTTTTAATATGGGGGATTAAGTTCCCTTGAATCATGAGGGTCCCTGGGGTCCAACTAGCCCACCCTGTACCTCCAGTATGCGCCAGGAAGCTGCGTTGCAGAGAGGTGTTCAGAGGCCATGCCCCTTTTACACCTCTCTGCAACGCAGCTCTGTGGCGCTTTCTGGACGTACCTGGTGGGCTAGTTGGCCCTCAGGGACCCTCAGGATTGAAGAGGATTTAATTCCCCATCTTAAAACGCGCCACGGGGCCTGTTTGCACACATGTCACCTGAAGCCCCGCCCCCTCCCTTCACCACTGTGCAAACGCGCCCCGTGGTGCGTTTTAAGTTGGGGGATTAAGTCCCCTTGAATACTGAGGGTCCCTGGAGTCCAACTAGCCCACCATGTATCTCCAAAAAGCGCCACAGAGCTGCGTTGCAGAGAGGTGTAAAAAGGGGCGTGGCCTCTGTACACCTCTCTGCAACGTAGCTCCCTGGCGCATACTGGAGGTGCCTGGTGGGCTAGTTGGCCCCGAGGGACCCCCAGTATTCAAGGGGAATTACTTCCCCTTCTCAAAACGCGCCAGGGGGCGCGTTTGCAGACTGCTGCAGGGAGGGGGCGGGGCCTCCGGCACGATGCCGGTCTTTTTTTTTTCTCGGTCTTTTTTTTTTTTTATGGGAGGGGGGCTGCGTGGCCCCCCTTCCCTCGGCCACTTTTGGCCCCGGGGACCCCATCCCCCGGGGCCTCAGCATGTTCTTTTTTTTTTTGTAAAATAAAAAAAGGGAAGGGTGCCGCGTGGCCCCCTTCCCTGGGCCTCTATTGGCCCCGGGGACCCCATCCCCCGGGGCATGGCCACTGTTTTTTTTATACAATATTCGGAGGGGGGTGCGTGGCCCCCCTCCTCAGGCCATTTAAGGCCCCGGGGACCCCATCCCCCGGGGCCGGCCTTTGCCTTTTTTTTTTTTTATTCCTTTTTTTGGGAGGGGGCTGCGTGGCCCCCCTCCGGGCCACTAATGGCCCCGGGGACCCCATCCCCCGGGGCCTGGCCACTGGTTGAGGACCGTGGGGGGGTCCCCAATCCCCGCACGGTCCCGCCGGCACCCCGCGTCCTGCGGGAGCCGGCATTGCTTTTCCATAAGGGGAGCTGCTGACATGCAGCTCCCCTTATGGAAAAGCATCTGCTTTGCTTCATTGAAGGCGAGAGCAGGTTTCCTGCTCTCGCTTCAATGAAGCAAGCAAGTTTGCAATGACAGGGCGGGAGCCGCGAGGCTCCCGTCCTGCCATTGCAAACAGCAGTGTCCCGGGGGTAGGCACCCCGGGACACTGCAGCAGCCGGCCCTGGGGGTGGCGGTCCCCAGGGCCACCACAGGCTCCAGGAGGGGGCCGCGCGGCCCCCTCCCTTCAATTGCACAGCCCCGGGAGGTGGTAATCCTCGGGCTTCGGGTCCGAAACGGACCCCCAAATTTATTTTCTAAGTGCCCCGGGGAGGTGGCAGTCCCCAGGGCGTGTGGGGGGGCTGGAGGCCCCCCACACAGGTTATTAAAATAAAAAAAAAGAAGCCCCGGGGGGTGGCGGTCCCCAGGGCTGCGGGAGGGCGAAGAGCCCTCCCGCACCATTTTTTATTTAAAGCCCCGGGGAGGCAGTCCCCGGGCTTGGGGCCTCAGAGGCCCCCCATAAACTATAAACCCACCCCCGCATGCCCCCGGGACTTGGCCCACCCGGGGGAAAAATATCATCGAAGCGCGGGAGACCGCGCTTCGATTTTTTTTTTTTACGGTGGGCTCCGCGCACCCTAAGCGCATCTTGCTGATTTAAAAAAAAAAAAATGCTTTTTTCTGCCAAGGGGGTCCTTGTGGGACCCCTTGAGCAGACCTACAGGGTCAGGGTGTTTCTACCCTGCCCCCTTTGTGCGTTATGCGCACTTGTTTCTTTTTTTTTTCTCGGCGGGATCCGCTCACCCTAAGCGCATCCTGCCAATTTTTTTAAAAAAATGCTTTTTCTGCCCAGGGGGTCTTTGTGGGACCCCTGAGCAGACCTAGGAGGTCAGGGTGTTTCTACCCTGCCCCCTTTGTGCGTTTGTGCACTTGTTTCTGTGCCTCGGTTCTACCGAGGCATAAAATGGCTGCCAACACTTCCTGATTTGGAGTGTTGACAGCCACTTGACAGCCAATTAGCATGCAGCTCGTGATCGGGAGGGTACGCGGACCCTACTCGGCCATAGATATATATGTGACTTTACTTTTGATTTTCTCAGGAACTACTGAACAGATTTACACCATTTAAGCAAAAGGCACGAGTCTGAACCAAGGGCTACCTCTTTGCCAAATTTGGTGTAATTCCGTTCAGCAGTTCGGGCTGTAGCCGCGATGAACGGTTCCTATGGAAAAATGAATGGGGAAAACACGTTTTGGGACCCCCCTTTTTTCTCGGCCCCCGCTTGACGAATCACCCCGAGACTTTCAGGATAGGAGCGGACCGGAGCGCCCCAACAAGTTGGAAAATTTCACGAAGATTCGTCAACCGGCGCCAACGTTATTTCAAATAGAATGTTGCGGATTTCCTATGGAAAATAGGTCCTAACTATAACTATCTACTGGCGACCGCCAGTAGATAATATATATATCTATATATATATTCACTGAAAAAACCATAGGTTTCAGACACGTTATAGTTACAAATTAGCATTTAAAAAACCTTTGAAATTCACTGAAAAAAACATAGGTTTTAGGGACAGTTTTAGTTACTTGGACATTGCACTCGTACAAAACCCGTGAAATTCCCCGTTATAGTTAGTTCAGCTAACTATAACTCGCGCCCCTGCAATGCACTGCTGATGACGTCACATATTACATCACTCATGACATGGTCAGTGACATCACTGATGACATCACTGATGACATCTCAAATGACATCACTGATGACATCACTGATGACATCATCCAGTGACTGTGTGTTTCTGTAAAGTTTAAATATGTTTAATATATATAGGGAAAGGCATATTGAAGAATGAGTGGGTGTATAAGTGTCTGAATGGATGATTTAGTAGGTGCGTGACTGACTCTATGAGTGAGTGATTAAACGTATCTTACTGAATGCATGGGTTAATGTCTAAACTGTGTGAATGTCTGTATCTGTCTGTCTGTTGGTGTGTAAGCGGCTGCATGGGTTTGCGAATAGCTACATGAGTGTCTATATCGGTTATTGATTTGTTGTTTGAGTATCTGTATGGGTGCCTGAGTGTTTGTGTGGGTGGGGTGTGTGTGACTCTGTGCATAGATGTGTGAGTGGGTGATTCACTGGGTGCATGTTTTCAAGAGTGCATCTGTGATGGACTGTATGGGTGGGTGAGTGTGTGTATGGCTGTGTTAGTGAGTAAATGTATATCTCAGTGGTACATGTGTGAGTAACTACATATGTGAAAGGCAGTATATATGTGTGTTGGAGTATATAAATGGCTATAAGTGAGAGTGTGTGATTGTGAGAGTGGCTGTATGGATGAGTGTGTGCTTGTATCAGTGATTGTGTAAGAGCGTAAGAATGTGCTAGTATTTGTATGAGTAAGTGAGCTGGTGTGTGTATAACTGTATAGGTAAGTAAATGGGAGTGTGATTAATTATTTGCATGACTGACTAGGTGTGTGAGTACCTCTATGGATGAGTGGAGGTGTGTGAGTGTGTATATAGGTGTATGAGTGCATATGATAGTCCTGTACTGAGTGACCATAAGTATGAGTGATTGTACTGGTGAGAGAGTAAATGTGTGTGTAGACCTAATAATCAGTGAGTGGGTATGTAGTTTTTGGTGTTGGAGTGTCTATGGTTTTGAGAATGGCAGTCTGTAATTTAGAGTGGGTATATCAAAGGTTATATTAGGGTGTGAGAAGATGCATGAAATTATCACATGGATGATGTCATCAGTGATGTCATCAGTGATGTCATTTGAGATGTCATCAGTGATGTCATCAGTGATGTCACTGACCATGTCATGAGTGATGTAATATGTGACGTCATCAGCAGTGCATTGCAGGGCGCGAGTTATAGTTAGCTGAACTAACTATAACGGGGGAATTTCACGGGTTTTGTACGAGTGCAATGTCCAAGTAACTAAAACTGTCCCTAAAACCTATGGTTTTTTCAGTGAATTTCAAAGGTTTTTTAAATGCTAATTTGTAACTATAACGTGTCTGAAACCTATGGTTTTTTCAGTGAATTTCAAAGGTTTTTTAAATGCTAATTTGTAACTATAACGTGTCTGAAACCTATGGTTTTTTCAGTGAATTTCAAAGGTTTTTTAAATGCTAATTTCTAACTATAACGTGCCTGAAACCTACGGTTTTTTCAGTGAATTTCAAAGGTTTTGTAAATGACAATTTTTAAATGTATTAATTGTTATATTAATTTTTTTCATACTGATTTACTACATTTTTAGAAACAATTTTTTTTTACATATTTTATTTTTTAAATTACATTGTAATTACATTATACATTACATTACAAAAAATACTTTCTCAGAATGAATTACTTTAGTTTAAATACTTTGCAGATAGGCAATAGACTTTTAAGTACAGTAGTTACAGTTGTTGCAATGGGCAACACATTTTCAAACACAATGCAACATTCAGCTCAATGTGAATTTCTAGTTAAATGCAATTAGTTACTTTATGGATTACTTTTGTAACCACAGGACTGGATCCTAGATTCAGTCCTGGTACATCTCCTGTAAACAGTTGAGTAAAAGCGTTTTGGTTACAGTCGTGATTTTTAAGGAATATTATTGTATTTTAAAAGTTGACACTTAGAAACTTTTTCTCATAGAATCACCTATGTTATCCTATGGAAGGAAATTCACTTAGCAGGTAAAAACTGTTATCGTTACTTTTTCTTACTCAGTGTTGGATCCTGGATCCAGCACTGGTGCATCTCCTGTAAACAGTTGAAAAAATGCGTTTAAGTCATACAGGCGATTTTTAAGGAATATTTGTAGTTTGTGAAAATCAACACTTTGAAACTTTTTTGCTGAAAACCAGTCAATCTTAGCCTATGAAGGAAATTCAAGTTACCGGTAAGTACGGTTAAAATTACTTTTGAGGATCAGTACTGGGCTGAAAGATGCAGCACTGAGGTCTCCTGATAACAGGTGAGTAAATCGGAATTCGTATTTCGGCTGATTTTAGAGGAATATTTTAAAGTTCCACAACTCCACACTTAGAAGAATTTCCAAGTGAAACCAGTCAATGTTAGCCTATGGAAGGAAATTCAAGTTACTGGTAAGTACGGTTAAAATTACTTTTCAGGACCAGTACTGGGCTGAAAGATGCAGCACTGAGGTCTCTCCTGATAACAGGTGAGTAAATCAGAATTTGGATTTCGGCTGATTTTAGAGGAATATTTGTATGTTTCAAAAATCAACACTTAGAAACTTTTTCAGCAAAAAGCAGGCAATGATATCCTATGGAAGGAAATTCAAGTTACTGGTAAGTACGGTTAAAATTACTTTTGAGGATCAGTACTGGGCTGAAAGATGCAGCACTGAGGTCTCTCCTGATAACAGGTGAGTAAATCGGAATTCGTATTTCGGCTGATTTTAGAGGAATATTTTAAAGTTCCAAAACTCCACACTTAGAAGAATTTCCAAGTGAAACCAGTCAATGTTAGCCTATGAAGGAAATTCAAGTTACCGGTAAGTACGGTTAAAATTACTTTTCAAGATCAGTACTGGGCTGAAAGATGCAGCACTGAGGTCTCTCCTGATAACAGGTGAGTAAATCGGAATTCGTATTTCGGCTGATTTTAGAGGAATATTTTAAAGTTCCAAAACTCCACACTTAGAAGAATTTCCAAGTGAAACCAGTCAATGTTAGCCTATGAAGGATATTCAAGTTACCGGTAAGTACGGTTAAAATTACTTTTCAGGACCAGTACTGGGCTGAAAGATGCAGCACTGAGGTCTCTCCTGATAACAGGTGAGTAAATCGGAATGCGTATTTCGGCTGATTTTAGAGGAATATTTTAAAGTTCCAAAACTCCACACTTAGAAGAATTTCCAAGTGAAACCAGTCAATGTTAGCCTATGGAAGGAAATTCAAGTTACTGGTAAGTACGGTTAAAATTACTTTTCAGGACCAGTACTGGGCTGAAAGATACAGCACTGAGGTCTCTCCTTATAACAGGTGAGTAAATCGGAATTCCTATTTCGGCTGATTTTAGAGGAATATTTTAAAGTTCCAAAACTCCACACTTAGAAGAATTTCCAAGTGAAACTAGTCAATGTTAGCCTATGAAGGAAATTCAAGTTACCGGTAAATACGGCTAAAATTACTTTTCAGGACCAGTACTGGGCTGAAAGATGCAGCACTGAGGTCTCTCCTGATAACAGGTGAGTAAATCGGAATTCGTATTTCGGCTGATTTTAGAGGAATATTTTAAAGTTCCAAAACTCCACACTTAGAAGAATTTCCAAGTGAAACCAGTCAATGTTAGCCTATGGAAGGAAATTCAAGTTACTGGTAAGTATGGTTAGAATTACTTTTCAGGACCAGTACTGGGCTGAAAGATACAGCACTGAGGTCTCTCCTGATAACAGGTGAGTAAATCGGAATTCGTATTTCGGCTGATTTTAGAGGAATATTTGCACAATGGTGAAGGGAGGGGCGGGGCCTGAGGTTACATCTGTGTAAACGCGCCCGTGGCGCGTTTTAAGTTGGGGGATTAAGTCCCCTTGAATCCTGAGGGTCCTTAGGGCCAACTAGCCCACCAGGAACCTCCAATATGCGCCAGGGGCTGCGTTGCAGAGACGTGTAGAGAGGCCACACCCCTTTACACCTCTCTGCAACGCAGCTCTGTGGCGCTTTCTGGATGTACCTGTTGGGCTAGTTGGCCCCGAGGGACCCTCAGGATTGAAGGGGATTTAATTCCCCATCTTAAAACGCGCCACGGGGCCTGTTTGCACACATGTCACCTGAAGCCCCGCCCCTCCCTTCACCACTGTGCAAACGCGCCCGTGGCGTGTTTTAAGTTGGGGGATTAAGTCCCCTTGAATCCTGAGGGTCCCCGGAGTCCAACTAGCCCACCATATACCTCCAAAAGCGCCACAGAGCTGCGTTGCAGAGAGGTGTAAAAGGGCGTGGCCTCTGTACACCTCTCTGCAAGGCAGCTCCCTGGCGCATACTGGAGGTTCCTGGTGGGCTAGTTGGCCCCCAGGGACCCCCAGTATTCAAGGGGAATTGTTCTCTTCTGCAAACGCGCCAGGGGGCGCGTTTGCAGAGTGGTGAAGGAAGGGGCGGGGCCTGCGGGCCCGATCGTTTTTTTCTTTTTTTTTCTTTCTTTTTCTCTCTGAAGGGGGGCTGTGTGGCCCCCCTTCCTTTTTCCTATTTTTAGGCCCTGGGGACCCCATCCCCCAGGGCCTTACCTCCTTTTTTAAAATTAAAATTAAAAAAACGGGAAGGGGGCCGCGTGGCCCCCCTTCCCTGGGCCTGTATTGGCCCCGGGACCCCATCCCCCGGGGCATGGCCTCTTTTTTTTTATTTGGAGGGGGCTGCGTGGCCCCCTCCTCAGGCCAT
>CAWUFW010022315.1:0-98466 GCA_963921515.1 Calotriton arnoldi | reverse complement strand
GTACAACGCGTACAGGGGTACAACGCGTACCCGCACACATTGAATGCAATGGGCCGGCCGGAGGCACCGATCGGTCCATTGCAGTTCAACAGCGTACAGGGGTACAACGCGTACAGGGTACAACGCGTACCCGCACACATTGAATGCAATGGGCCGGCCGGGGGCACCGATCGGTCCATTGCAGTACAACGCATCACTGTACATGTGACTGGCATATGTCAGCATGCCTGTCTCAGATGGACATATGCCAGCCACAGATAGCTCCCAGGGAGTGAGGGGCACACCTACATCACGACAGCCTGTCCAAACTTTATCATAAGGCATGTAAGGCTGCATTTCCTATTGTGTGTATGTTGGTGTACATGTTGTCCTGTGGGTGTCACCTGTGGGCAGCCACCCCCAGGCTGTGCACGTGTTCATGGGGACAGGATCCTGGGTGTTACGTGTACATGACCACTGTGATGTGCAACTGTTCATATCTGTGCATGTGCCATGGTCACATTTCACGGTGGTGTATGTGTATGTCATGTCACATACCCCGTGAGTCCCATGTGGGACGGTATGTTTGAGCCAGGGTGTCCCAGTGGCACAATAGTGATGGTCCTCCACAGTCTTTGTGCATGTAGTGTTTACAATGTCTCTGATTTCATGTGCACAATGGGAGACAGTCTCCACATCCAGGTTGTGTGTGCATGGACTTTGATGTTGTGCGTGTGTGTGTCACAGACGTCCATGTCTGTCCTGCCGTGGCAAGTGGGGCCACTACCTGTGGGGGTCATGGTTGTTTTGCTGTGGTGTATACATGATACTCCATGTAATGCCAGTGTCCATGTGGCAATACAGGGTCCCTGGGAATGTACCTGTCATTGAGCTGTGGTGCCTGGGGCACATCTGTCCTCACATGTCACTGTGGGGAGTGATTGTGACACGGCAGCAGGAGATGGGAACTGTGACACGGCCTCATGATATCCAATGGGCCAACCTGGGACTAATTGATGCCACCTGTTGGACCGTGTTGACAGATGTTGGCCATGTATGTACCATACATGTCCTTCCGGAACTGCACACTTCATGTAGTTGTGCCTCATAATGATGTATGTTGGGATATTGAGTGTGTTCAATGCCGCATATGTGGGGTGACTGACAATCTTGCTTACTTCTCCTCTGCACTGCAGGGCTCCTGCTGTCCATCGACCATTCCCAGACCTGGCAACGATGGTGGAACGGGACAGCATCCGACGGTACCGCTTCACCAGGCAGCTGATTGAGGATTTGGCAGTGCAGTTGTCCCCACATTTGCAGCCTGGCCGGCCGTATCCTACAGCGCTGACCCCCCAAGGTGAAGGTGATGGCAGCCCTACACTTCTTTGCCACCGGTACCTTCCAACATACTGTGGCGACTGCTGGTGGGATGTCACAGACCATGTTGAGCCGTGTGCTCCGCGATGTTTTGGCGGCAATGTTGCTATTCCTGAACCGGTACATCTATTTCCCTAGACTGCGACGACTCACTGACGTGAAGAGTGACTTTTATGCCCTGGGGAGGATGCTGCATGTCATTGGCTCCATTTATGGGACACATGTGGCTTTGGTACCACCACAGGCCCAGGAGGAGGCCTACAGGAACCGCAAGCACTACCACTCGGTCAATGCACTGGTGGTGTGTCTTGCAGACATGACCATCACACACGTGTGTGCCCGTTTCCCTGGTTCAGCACACGATGCCTTTGTGATGAGGAGTAGTCGCATCCCCAGGATGATGGCACAGATGCAGAACCAGCGTGCCTGGCTTGTCGGTGTGTACTGACTTTGTGCCATTGTGTGTGATCTGATCTGTAGTATTCCGCCCACTTTTCCAAGTCAGCTAATGTGCACTTGTCTGTCCGTAGGTGACTCGGGATACCCCAACATGCCGTGGTTGCTGACACCCCTCAGGAACCCTGTGACACCAGCCCAGATGCGCTACAATGAGGCACATGGTCGGACCAGGAGAGTGATTGAGCGGACATTTGGTCTCCTGAAGAGCCGCTTCCGCTGCCTGGACAAGACCGGAGGGTCCCTCCCATATGCCCCTGCGAAAGTGTGCAAGATTATCATCGTCTGCTGCATGCTCCACAACCTGGCAGTGCGGAAGGAGTTGCCTCTCATCCAGGATGACAATGACCAACATCCGCCACCTGTGGAGGATCCTGGCCTGGACCACGATGCCAGTGACGATGATGATGATGATGATGATGGTGATGTCCGCACACAGCTCATCACCAACTTCTTTAGCTGAATGTGAGTATCCTGAGGTGTCATGTCAATGATGTGAGTTGGCATGATGTGTGGGTGGTGCTCTGGTGCTGTTGGAGTGTGTCCATGGGCTACTTGACTGGATGTGTGTTGCGATGTGTGCTAACAGGTGGGCTGTACTCCCCAACAGTGTTGACATGCTAACTTGGTTCTGGGTGGGTATCTTGTAACATGTATTGTGCATGAGTTTTGCTGTTCTGTCCTGTACTCCATTGCTTTTGACTGTGTGTCATTTCTGTCCTTCACAGGGTACTTTCAGATTCGTTTGGTCAACTGTGTCCACCGACGACGTGATTGCACTTCCAGGCTGGTAGCTGTTGTGTCCCTACAGGTGATGTGCGCCACACCCATGGACTTCCTTCCGTCTACAGTTGTTGACTGTGTGCCCGCTGCCAGGTGGGATTACCTTGCATCTGTAGTGGTTACGACATGTTGCAACTGTGTAATAAACCTGTGCTTCACTTTGTGATGTGCGTTGTCTGTGGTCACACATTTGAGTGCCATTTGCTTACTGCACCTGTGGGCTACTTGACTACAACTGGGAATGAGTGTGGTGTCTGTGCATTGCACCGTCTTCCCTGGCAACATCAGTGTAGGCAATGAGTCAGATGGCCTAGGTGTGTATGTGTTGTGTAGCCCTGGTGGTGTGTCTCCCTCATATGTGTCACGTTGCCTTTACTCACATGCCTGTGTTGTCCTTGCTGTTGCAGTTCGCATACACAGTG
Organism: Calotriton arnoldi; assembly: GCA_963921515.1. Lineage (NCBI taxonomy): Eukaryota > Metazoa > Chordata > Amphibia > Caudata > Salamandridae > Calotriton > Calotriton arnoldi. Next base: position 95,446 of record CAWUFW010022315.1, on the reverse strand, counting down.
TAATTTTGCAGTTCATCATCCCCATAACAGCACCCACGTTGGAATCACGACAGAGGCAAGTATGGTGTATTAGTGTGTTTATTGTGATACATTTGTGTTAATAGTGCATAGGATGGGTAGTGCTGTACATAAATCTTGCAATCCGAAGTTCCTAGGTGAATTGAAAGTCCTGGTAGACAGGATCCCCAGTATCGGGGCCACAGTTGTCTGACACATTGGTCCAACTTGTACTCCCCATGCAATGTGTGGGAGTAGTGTTGCCGTCAACAGGGTGAACAGTCTGTGCAGAAAGGCAAACATCCAGAACAGGTTCTGTCTTCCTGGGAGTTGCGCTTGGCCATCGGCCTCTCACTTTCCCCTCCTCGGACGACCCCTCTTCTTGGGGGGGGGCCCCTCAAGTACAGGCTGCTGCGGTGCAGGGGACTCTCCGCCAGAGTCATCCTCCCTCCCTGTGGCAGTTGCAGTTTGTTCGGCACCAGATGTTGTTGGCACACAGGGAGGTGTGGACTGGTTGCTGTTCATCTGGCGGAGGCATTGTAAAATGTCCCTGTGCACCGCCGTCATCTCATGCAGTGCATCCCACTTGGACTCCACGCGGGACATGTGTGAGTCCACGCGGGACATGTGTGACTCCACGTGGGACATGTGGGAGTCCAAGCGGGCATGATGGGCAGCCTGCTGCTGTTTCATGTCTCTGAGGAGCCCCACTACCTGGCTGAGGTCTCCGGTGCTGGACTGGTACGCATCAGCTATGCGTACCAGTTGTGGGTCATCATGCACACCAGCAACGTCTGCAAGCAGCCACCTCTGTCTCCCACCCCTCCCACCACCCCTGCTGACATGTGCAGTGTGTGCAGTGGCACGCACAGATAACCCTGGTCCACCTTGGGGGTTGGTGGTGGTGGTGGTGTCCATGGCCCCAGGTTGGTCCAGGGTCCCTGTGCTGGTGTTGCTCCTTGTTCTGTCCATGTCGGCAGGGATGGTATTTGTGGTGACAGTCGTTGGAGGGGTGGGTGCAGGGGGTGCAGCTGGTGGTCCTGCTGGTGCTGCAGCTGGTGGTCCTGCTGGTGCTGCATGTTGACTTGCACCGGATGTGCCAGGTTGGTCTTCATCGTCCGAGGAGGACAGAGGCTGTACGACGCCAGTGAGCTCTGCATCCTCTTGGGCCTGGGACTGGGACTCCTCAGCGTCTGCTGCTGTGTCCCCATCATCACCTGTTTTTGGGAGACACAAACAATGTATGTTATGTTTCTGCAGGCATCAATGGTTGACACACATGACAGTTGTGACTGTGCCTCTGGGTGCGGGCCTGTACATTGCATTGTCCTAAGTCGTCACAGTCAGGGGTTGATATTGGTGTGGCACATTGTCCTGCATTATTTGGGCATTTCTATGTATTTTTTGGGGTGTGAACATGGTCTGCATTGGTTGTGTTTGGTTGACAGCCGGCCCTCCTTCCCACCCACCCAGCCAGTCAGTTATCCCACCATGGAACGTGCTTGCGTTGCAGGGAGTGGAAGTTGTCTCTCAGGATGTCAGTCAGTGGTGTCCTGCTGTTTGTTGGTGCACAGTTGCCAGCAGGGCCTTGTGCTCCCACAGCAGTAGCCAGTGTCAGCCATCTTGTGAGTCCTTCTCCACTCCCTGTGATGTGAGCATGGTTCAGGGTGGTGTTGATGGGACAGTTGTGGGGGTGACCAATATCAGTGGCTACGACTCCCATCATGCTATTGCCTCCACCCCACTTCCCAGCATTCCCATACTTACTGCTTTTGTGGGGAGTTCAGTGTGTGTGGGTGTGAGAGCAATGGCAAGATGGCTGACAGTGGTGTCCTGCTGTTGGTTGGTGTGCAGTACCCAGCATGCCCTTGTGCTCCCCACGACACAGCAACAGTGTCAGACATCTTTGATGGCCCTTTCCACTCTCTGTGGGATGTGCATGCGTGAGTGTGAGCTTGCTGGGCCATGTGGTGGGGGATGTAGAGCTGTGACTACGACTCCCATCATGCTATTGCCTCCTCCCCCTTCCCAGCATGCCCATGCTTCCTTCCTTTTGACTTTGCTTCCCTGTGGGGTGGGCTGGCTGTGCTGACAGGATGGCTGGGAGTGTTGTCCTGGCAGTTGTCTGGCTAGAAGTCCCAAGAGTGGCCCTGTGCTTCACACAACATAACCCAGGGTGGTGGTTCTTTGTGGGATCTTGTGTTAGGATAGGGGGCATTGCATTCTACCAGGTGGGTTCTGTGGAGTTTGTGTTGGGGTGTGTGTGAGGGGAGGTGCTTGTGACTATGGTCAGTGCTGCAAGTCCTCCTTCCCACCCAGCTAGCCAGATATCCCACCATGGAACGTGCTTGCATTGCAGGGAGTGGAAGTTGTCTCTCAGGATGTCAGTCAGTGGTGTCCTGCTGTTTGTTGGTGCACAGTTGGCAGCAGGGCCTTGTGCTCCCCACAGCAGTAGCCAGTGTCAGCCATCTTGTGAGTCCTTCTCCACTCCCTGTGATGTGAGCATGGTTCAGGGTGGTGTTGATGGGACAGTTGTGGGGGTGAGCTATGTCTGTGACTACGACTCCCATCATGCTATTGCCTCCACCCCACTTCCCAGCATTCCCATACTTACTTGCTTTTGTGGGGAGTTCAGTGTGTGTGGGTGTGAGAGCAATGGCAAGATGGCTGACAGTGGTGTCCTGCTGTTGGTTGGTGTGCAGTACCCAGCATGCCCTTGTGCTCCCCACGACACAGCAACAGTGTCAGACATCTTTGATGGCCCTTTCCACTCTCTGTGGGATGTGCATGCGTGAGTGTGGGCTTGCTGGGCCATGTGGTGGGGGATGTAGAGCTGTGACTACGACTCCCATCATGCTATTGCCTCCTCCCCCTTCCCAGCATGCCCATGCTTCCTTCCTTTTGACTCTGCTTCCCTGTGGGGTGGGCTGGCTGTGCTGACAGGATGGCTGGGAGTGTTGTCCTGGCAGTTGTTTGGCTAGAAGTCCCAAGAGTGGCCCTGTGCTTCACACAACATAATCCAGGGTGGTGGTTCTTTGTGGGATCTTGTGTTAGGATGGGGGCATTGCATTCTACCAGGTGGGTTCTGTGGAGTTTGTGTTGGGGTGTGTGTGAGGGGAGGTGCTTGTGACTATGGTCAGTGCTGCAAGTCCTCCTTCCCACCCAGCTAGCCAGATATCCCACCATGGAACGTGCTTGCATTGCAGGGAGTGGAAGTTGTCTCTCAGGATGTCAGTCAGTGGTGTCCTGCTATTTGTTGGTGCACAGTTGCCAGCAGGGCCTTGTGCTCACCACAGCAGTTGCCAGTGTCAGCCATCTTGTGAGTCCTTCTCCACTCCCTGTGATGTGCGCATGGTTCATGGTGGTGTTGATGGGACAGTTGTGGGGGGCAATATGTGTGACTGCGACTCCCATGATGCTATTGGCTACACTGACTTGGCCAGCATACACAGAATTCCTTCCTTTAAGTGGTCTTCACTGTGTGTTGGTGTTGTTGTGGTGGCTACATGTCTTGATGTGTTTGTTAGTTCTATTTGTGCCACTGCCTAGCTGTAGTTGTAGTTGTGTTTGTACATGTGTTGGCACAGTTGGATGTGACTTTTTTGATGGCATGTGTTGTGTTTATCTGACTGACATACACATTTTGGGATGATTCTGTTCTGGTTGCTGTGTAATTGCTATGGGTGCATGGTTTGACTCTCCCCTTGACAGTGATGTGTGTGTTTTGTGGCAGTGTATTGTGTACATTTGTTGTGTACTCACCAGGCTCTGGGATGTCCTCTAGTCCATATACGCTCACTGGCGGAAGGATGGCCCGCACCTTCTCCTCCCAGGGCCTGAGGTATATTGGCTTGGCAGGAGGGCCACTGCCGGTGTATTGGCTGTTGATGTAGTCTTTCTTCAGCAGGTCCCGTACCCTCCTGCGCACGTCATACCACCTGTTCTGGATGTCGCTCTTTGTGCGCTGACATGGTGATTGTGCGTTCACCCTGTTGATGATCCTCTCCCACATCTTGGTTTTCTGGGAGATGGGGGTCTGTTGGACCAGTGTGCCAAACAGCTGTGGCTCTACCCTGAGGAACTCGTCTACCATGACTTCCAATTCACAATCTAGGAACTTGGGATTCTTCTTGGGGGCATGGTGATGGGTGGTGATGGTGAGTGATGTGTGTGTTGGTGTGCAGGTGAGGGTGTGTGAGTGTGTGTTTTGCTGGGTGTATGTGAGGTAGGTATTTGTTGGTGTGCTGATGGTGTGTGGCTTGTGTGAGGGATGAGCTGTGGGTGTGTGGTTGCTTTCTCTTGGGTGCTGGCAGTGGAATGGCATTTGCAAAGGCTCATGGTTGTGATTTGTGTCCTTTATATAGGTGGAGTTGTGGGTGTGTCTTTGTTCTTTGTCCCCACCCCCCCCAGTATTTATTGGCTTGGTAATTGCTTGTTTGGCCTTTTTTTGGGTGATTTTTCCTTTGTACTGTCTGTGTATGTTGGAAACGTTCTTGTGACCGAGTCGGACCCTGCATTTGTCTCGTACGGTGTTCTCCGTTTCGTTCACGCTGTGTTTGTGCAGTTTTCTATGCTGCGTACGCGTCGGTCGCGGTGTTTTGTGTTGCTTCGGCTCGGTTTTGTATGCGTGTCGGTCGTGCGGCTTGGCCTCCGTCCGACTCGCTCGTGGTTCCGCGCCTTGCATCGTACTTTGCGGTTTGGAGTTCGCGTGTACGCTTTCGGTCGGATTTGTTCCGGATGCATGTCGGTCGGTTGGATTCGCGTGTTTTTCCGGCCGGATTGCTGTTTTCCGTGCGGCTCGGTCGGTCGACTTGGGTTTGGTACGTGTCGGTCGGATTTTTCACGCCTTGCATCGTACTTGGCGTGTCGGGCGCCACAGGTACGTGTCGGTCGGTATTATTTCCGGATCCGAGTCGGTCGGTGCTTTTTCCGGCCCGAATCGGAATCGACCCCTAGGTGTGTAAATACTTACCACTATGCAATGTGAATGAGGAAAGGATGCAAGAAAGATTTGAGTCCTGATGAAGGTGGCCTAATTATTGTTGCTCCACCGAAACGCGTCGATGCTGAGTACGTCTGTTAAATTTAATGAAAGTCAGCAGTCACACAAAGAAAAGGAAGCCATTTCCCCTGCGGGTTGCTGCCTATTATTGATTCAAATTAACAACCACAAGACAAATTATATTGTCTTTTTTAGTTTTCCTTTCCAGGGATTTTGTCCATGAATTTGTACTTATTGTAATCTAATATGTTTTTTAACATTTTTAACATTTTTATGTATTGGTTTTTATGGTGATATATATTCCTATTGTAAAAAATGTTTTTTCTTGGCAAGATTTATTAAATATTTGTATAAGTGCCTATACATCCTGAGTGGAGCATCAATTGTGATACTGTATGTAAGTTGAATATCTGGTATAATTTGGTATAGTTGCTGATTGTGAGTAAACAGTGTGCAGGGATTTCCAAAGGGAAAATTTGTTTTTAACTATTGAGTTTTATCGGTGCTCTGTCCCTTTGGATTTGAAGAGCCCCTCTCCTTGGTTTCAAGGTGCATCACATACAAACAATACTCCACATGTATACTCATTTTGGAACACACATTACCATGTACATATTGCACAGATGCATCATAGAAACGTTAAAAATAAATCTAATTCCTTTTCAAGACACCTCAGAGTATATTTACATGGTGGAGGTATGCATGGCGTGGCAGAATGGTACAGGGGAGCAGGGAGGGGAACAACTATTTTGCAAAATTGCAAAATCCACCTTTTAATTTGCCAGCAACATGAAAAAAGCTATAAATACAGCCCACAGTCAGTTCAAAGGAAAACCTTAGAAAGAGGTAGATTTCCTGTTTCAGGCTCTTTGTGTGGTTCTCCCTGGCAAAACAAGGTCCAGACAGAACCGTGTTTGCGGCTGCAAATGCACACTGTTTTTGTGGCTTGTATTATATTTTATTTTTTATATAGAAAGCTTTATTTAGTGCGAACTTGACCCTAGAAGGGTATCAGAGTGCTTTAAAAATAGTTCAATAAGTAGAAAATAGGTAACCAAGAAACATAAACTCTGACATTGTCAGTTGCAAATCAAGAGTGGGACAGTGAGTTATAAACCAGGACTCAGACGGCATGTGCAAGCCCTAGTTCGAGAACTGCGTCATATCAGTATCCAGAGTATGAGTCAGTGGGTTCAGGGTAGAGATCTGTTCATTAAAATCAGTTTGACTTCTTTTTTGAATTAAGTGATTGAAGGGATCAGTCTGATTTCAGGTGGCAGGGAGTTACAGATTCTAGGGGCCAATCGGAGAAGGCTCGGTTGTAGGTTTTCTTTTTCCGAACTTTTTGAGGTTTCAACAGTAAGGTGCTGGTGCTTCTAGATGATCTGCCACCGCCGTACAGTTCCAGTTTGTCAGCTAGGTCCTTCGGTGTGTTGAAGTGTAGGGCATTGTGGGTCATGCAAGCAATTTTCATCTGAATCCTTGCCTCTTAAGGGAGCCAGTTTAGTGCCTTGAGATCTGGAGTGATGTGGTTGTACCTTTTTGATCCAGTGATGAGCCTTGCAGCAGAGTTAAGGGATGCCCTTAGTGGAGCCAACTTGGATCTCCCAGACCACATAGGGTAGCACTCCCATAGTCTAACTGGGGATCACTAGACCTTGCACCGCTGATTTAAGGTCGTCGAAGGGGAGGAAGGGTTTTATGTTTCTTGAATGCTCATTTGAAAGTTTGCTCCTCTGGTGGCTGAGCTGATGTGTTCCTGCATGTTGAGATTCTTGTCAAGTGTAATTCCTAGTGATCTTGTGGAATCTATAATGTGTGGAAGGAGGTTGAAGGCGGTTCTCACTGGACGTCTTTTCACTATGGAGAACTAGATCTGTCAGTTATTTTTGGGACTTTTTCACCTCCAGTAAAGGAAGCAAATTTGGTGGGATTTCTTCAGTATACACTTCTGCAACTTGCTCAATAAAAAATATGGTGTCTGTCACTAACAGGGAGACATGGTACACACCATCCACCAGTTAACACCACATAAACAACATTACAATGACATTAATGACATTAGGCCACTGGATCACCAAGGTGTACCCACACACATATGAATAGTACATGGAGAAACTTTCCACAACATACAATCATGTCATTGTACTTGCATTGCCATGGGGATAAAGAGTCTGCTGCAAGGCAGGAAGGTTGCTGTGCACTTCTCCCACTTTGGCCTCTACAATTACTATTATACCTCTTACACATTACAACTACTACCTAATATGTGGCGCCTCACTGGAAAACTGTCACTTTGCTGCTGTTTTTATTGTGCTTGTCTGCTTATTTCTGCTCAAATGTATGATAGAATATCGAGGATAACAATAGTGAGATACAGAAATATCACCAAAAAAAAAAACTTACATATTGACTAACAAAAATATCATTGTTGAATATATATAAAAACAAATATTAGAAAGAAAATTAACGTAATGCACAATATCATGGCATCGTTAAATGTATACAATACTACTCAAAAACCGAAAATGAAATTATCATCACCCTAAATATCATTACTAATAAATGCAAAATATAACTTTAATTAAAATGCACTAAACTACTAATTTTATGTGTCAACTATTAAATGACACATTGAAATATTTCATAATATTTATTTAACATTTAAACACAAAATACAATTTTCCAAATATTAAATGAATTACATCAAAGTAATATTAAACTACTTAAACAAATAATAACATAAAGCAATATTAATGATAAATTATAAAAATAACGCCAACAAATAAAAAAATAATATTTCTTAAAATATTTACTTTATGTAAATAAACTACAATAAATATTATTTTAAAAAATATATATATATTTTCTACAAAAAACCAAAGATTAAAGTAATGTTATAGGTAGGTGAATATGTCAGTGATAACAGTGTTTTGAATTAAAAAGAGAAGTTCACCAGTTATAGTTAGCAGAGCTAACTAATACTTGCACCCCCGCCATGCACTGCTTATGGCCTCGCATATTACATCACTCATGACATGGTCTATGACATAATCTATGACATCACTGATGACATCTCAAATGATATCATTTATGACATCACTGAACTTAAAAATTCAAAAAGGACCCAGTGGCCTATTTGTCCCATTAACTCTAATTAAATCTATATTTCCAATAACATGACCATGATTCCTCAAATTCATTCATTATATATTAATGTAATTCACTATTAATAAATGCCCAGTGGCCTATCCATTTCTAAATATCCTTCTAGTAGAATTATATCAAGCCTCCCTTCAGTTGGTACAATGGCCGTTTACTCCCAAAACTTTTTTATCTCCAAGTTACAAAAGAAAAGAAATTTACTGTATGAAAAAATAATCCCTAACAAAAAGAGTGCATATCAAAACAATAGTGCAAATAAATTCATTCATACGAAATAAATGTCATTATTTCCTTTTGCAAAATAATATATATTATACCAGTCAAATTGGGATATGATACCATACAAAGCTTTAACAGAACCACATATTAATTTTCTTTCCAGACATCTTTAAAGAAAAAGAAGAAAATAACAGAAAACGAGGAGGAGAAAGAAGGAAGAAAAAACAATACAGATCCAGAAATGGAAACAATTTTCTTAAGAAGACTATCCAATATGCACAAATAATTCCTCATCCACATTCAAACCTTCTGGGATTTTGATGTTTAGACTAATAATATATTCAGACTCCAAAATCCTCAATTTCCTTTCTCTGTCCCCGCATCTTGGAGTAACAGCAATCCCGTCAATCCCGAAAAAGCAAAGTATGTTGGTGTTCTGATTATGCTTCAATTACCAATGTCTGGGTAGAGGATATTTCAGATCACAGTTTTTAATAGCTCTGAGATGTTCAAGTATTCTTTTTCCACTGGAAAAATGGTACTACGACATATTGTCGACCACATGGACACACCAAAATATATGCACAATAATCAATGCTACAGGTTATACATTTTCTTATATTGACAATCTTACCAGTGGGTAATCTATAGGTCTTTCTGTTTGTACTTACTTTACATGCTTTGCATCTTCCACACTTGTAAAACTCTTGTTGTTCCTTTAGCCACCCCTTCTTGGTATTCTGTTTTCCAAAATAACTATGAACCAAAATGTCTTTGTCTGACTTAGATCTTTGGTTGGTTAGAAGAGGATGTAGTGTAACAATTTTTCCTGTCACCAGGTCTGACTTCACCGAGTGCCAATGTTTGGTCAGCACTCTTTTGATGGTTGCTGGCTCGATATTGTATGTGGTACTTAGGCTTACTTGATTACAATCTGCTGCTCTGCTTCTCTTTAGTAAGAGGCTATCACTTGATAATTTATCTGCTTTTTCTCTGGCAGCCTTAAGCACCTTAGTAGAGTAGCCTCATAGCTTTAAACCTCCCAAACATCTTCTTCTCTTCACTCTCCAAGGCCTGCTGGGAGCTAAAATTGCACTTTGCCTTTACGATTTAACCAAATGCTATACACCATTTTAAGTTCTTGGGGTGATGGCTAAGGGCATTGAGGACACTGCTCCCGGCTGTACTCTTATGATACAGGCTAGTGTGTATAGTATTGTCTTTGATCTGTATATAAGCATCTAAAAAATCCATCTCTGTCCAGTGAAACACAGGTGTAAACTTGAGATTGAGATCATTCTTAGAGATGTGTGAGTCATAAATCCCGGTAATTTACGATAAGGTCCATCCCAGATGACAAAAAGGTTGCCTATATATCATGTCCAAAAGACTATGGGGGATATTCTCAAGAACGTGCGATAAACATCGCCAAAATAGGTTAACGCAAGTTTACATATCGCCGTCTATCGCGGGAAAATAACCCCGTGTTAACGTGGCATTCACAACACGGCGGTAACATGCGATAGTACCCCGATAACGCTGCAAATGTCCACGATAACACTACCGGGACGCCGATGAAAATCCAAACCTGAACGCGAAAAAAGTTGCAATGGGCCCAACCGCGATAAGACAATCAGCGAAAAGCAGCGCCAGGCCTGCAAATCACACACGTCAGGCGGAAAAAATCACTACAAAAGCAGAAAAAAAATAAACAAACAAAAACCGAACTATAGCGAAGCACAATGGAGGCAGCCGGAGCAGGTACAGAGGACGGCCAGAACCCCACAAGCCCCACGGAGGACTAGCCTGGGACCTCAGGGACAGGGAAGGGCAAGGACAAGAAGAAGAGGAAGACGAGGTTCATTCCGCAGGAAAACAGGATCCTGATCACGGAGGTGGTAGAACACCATCAACAACTGTTCGTCACCTCCACTGTGTCATTGGCAACAAAAAATGGAATATGGCAGTCCATCCTGGACAAGGTAAATGCAGTCGGAGTGCTGAGGAGGACAATGGACGAGGTCAAGAGGCGCTGGAATGATGTGAAGCGCAAAACCAAGCTGAAACTCGGCAACAACCAGAAGGCAGCAATGCAGACTGGAGGTGGGAGTCCAGCGCCACAGGAGGAGCTGGATGAGATGGAGTAAATGGTGTCCACAGTCATCAGTGTGGAGACGGTGGCAGGAGTTGGGGCACCGGACACTGCTCAACATGACCTGAAACAACAGTAACAGGGTGAGTAACCACCAGGGACTGGGGGACGGGGGAGATGGGCACAATGGCACACATGCACAATCAAATATAGCACAGTGCACACCCACAATGACTCTGGATCATGTCCCTGATCTCCTTGGCATACTGCAGCACACATAGAAACAGCAAGTAGGCCCCCGTCGACAATGTGCACAGAGGGGGCTCTCCCCACACATCACTAATCTCACAACAAACCCATGCACATGTGCTGAACCCAGCAAAGCAGCATGTCTGTGAGCCACACTGACAATGCAAGTGACACTGCATGACGAATAGCATGGCTACAGTCAATATATCATGACATGTTGCATGCCACAAACACTGAGGTGGCTGAGTGTGGACCACATCCGTAAAGAAGCAGGTCACACTCTGACACATCCACGTGCACAAACAACCCCTGACCTCAACAACACAACTGCGGACAAACCATGCCCCAGAGTCCCAAGTCCCACCAAGAGCCCAATTTCCCTAAGAATGCAACATCTCAGCACTGTAGAAGCACAGAAGTCAAAGGCACACCGTGTGCCTGAAAGGGATAAGGGCCAGCCAAATCAGAGCTGCAGGGGCAACTCTCCCAAAATGCAGCACACACACATAATATTCAGAGCACATCAACATTGACAACAATGTGGTATAAACTGAAAACACGTTCACAACAGAACAGAGGACACAACTGGTGCTGCTTGTGTGTAGAAACTGGTCAATCACATTTGGCATAGCAGGGAAATGTGAGATGATAATGTACAAGTACAAACACACATCCGTGATGTCGTCGAAATGTCCACTGTCACGCATCAAATAGGCAGCTCCTCCCAAACAGTCACAATGTACATTGTCATGCAGTTTGTATGTAAACCTGTACAATGCGTCAACATACATGTGAACAAAATGTTAAACTGCATATCCCCTTCACATTGCAGAGGGAGAACCAACACCTCCTGCAGAGCAGACCCAACAGCTCTTCACTGAAGACGAAGAGGACCTCCACACCTTCGACTCCGACGCCCTCCAACAGCTCATGGACAGCCTCGGCACCCCACCCCCAGGAGCAGGGCAGCCCAGCTGCATCGAGGAGACCCCACCCCCTGCACAGACCACACAGCAGGAAGCACCCACCACCACGGCTGTCTCCCAGGACCCCCACGACCAACACATGGCCTTTCAACGCCATGTGTTAGAGGTCCAGGAGAAGATGGCTGATCAGGTGCGGGTGGGGTTCGACCTCATGGCAGTCAAACTTGATGCCATACATGGGTGTCTGAGTACCATCAGGGACCACTTACAGTCCCTAACGAACACCCACAGTCCGCTCCATGCTCTCCAACGATCCATGGCCGACATCGCTGGAGTCATGATACTGAGACAAGAACAACTGTCCAGTCAGAGTGGCTCCAGCGATGTCAGCCGGGAGTTGGGACAGATGCGGGGGCTCATGGAGAACATGGAGCGGATGACGGCGGAAAGAATGGCTGCCACGGCTGCACACCAGCGAGATGTGGCTGGGACCTTCCATGCCCTGCAGCACATCGTCATGGCATTGCTGCCTCAAGGCCTTGCGCAGATGAATGCTGCTGCTGCTTCTACATCCACATCTCCGCCCCCTGATGTGTCAGTGCCTCACAGTGCGGCAGGCAATCCACCACCACCCACGTGTGAGGCACATGTGACATCAGAGGACGAAGATGCGGGTGAATCAACCTTACTGGTAAGGAGGAGGCAGTAGCATTCATCTCCGCCATATGGCCTGTTTCTGCTTGGTTCTGCCCTTTGCATCATCACCTTCCACTGTCCCCCGATACACTCTACGACACTCACCTTGGACCTCGACATGGACTGCCATTTTCTGTTTGGTTACCAATGACACAGCGATCAGACTGCGGACTGAACTCTTCCTCTTTCGATGGACTTGTCATTCCCGGAAGGACTCTGGCTGGCCCTCCACGGGCCAATAATGTGAAGTGGGGTTTGCATGGCCCTGTACTGCTCCAGCTGCAACACTCCACTGGATGTGAATTAAACATTCAGAATCGCACAGATGTTTCATGCCTTTGATCATTCAAGTATGAGAGTATGGATGAATGTAGGGTCAGTGATTACCCCTTACGTCCATGTTGCTCATGTCGTGGGACTTGAGTCACAGGGTGCAACAGTGCCGATTGCGGTCTGGGTGGCGTAGACACTACAACAGAGACACAAGCATCAGTTACTTCCATGTCCAGCCCAGAACTGAAGCACGCCCAGAGCCCCGGGCTCATTGTTCCCACCCCTACGCTGGCCTGTCATACGCCAGGCCAGTCCACTCCGCTTACGCTCAGGGGGGGACGACAAAGCTACATATCCCAGGTCTTCCCTGTAGTGATCTGCTGATCACTGGTCTAGTCGTCAGCATGCCACAGCCACTCCCTGAGGGCTGGTTCACACCCACACCACACCCATCCAGCACAGGCATCACAGGACATGTGACCCTGCCAATAAAAGGGGCCTAGCATGTCACATACCCCACTGCCGGAGATGACATGATGGCATCCGCACCACGTGACCCAATTATGAAGGGTCCATGACTTGTGGCGCACTGAGTTGGTGGCACCCGCTGCACTGCGGCCAGCTCGGGCCTACCGCCATGGGACGATGACTTGCGGTGCACTGAGTTGGTGGCACCCGCTGCACTGCGGCCCGCACGGGCCTACCGCCACGGGACGATGACTTGCGGTGCACTGAGTTGGTGGCACCCGCTGCACTGCGGCCCGCGCGGGCCTACCACCACGTGACGATGACTTGCGTTGCACAGGGTTACTGGCACCCGCTGCACTGTGGCTGGCAGGGGCCTACTGCCACGTGACGATGACTTGCGTTGCACAGGGTCAGTGGCACCCGCTGCACTACGGCTGGCAGGGGCCTACCGCCAAGTGACGATGACTTGCGTTGCACAGGGTTAGTGGCACCTGAAGAGCTGAGCGGGTGTGCAGCCTGCGATGATGCGTTGGCCTCGATACGGCGTCCAGTGAATCAAGACTCAAATTGAACAGTGTGCCTTGCTGGACTGCAGTGTACACGCAGGCAGCAGTCAGCACACACATGACTCCGCGGTGCAGTGACGTAGGGTGCGCTGGGGGCCTGTGGCGCGGAATCCAGCGATCGGCTGAGGAGGATGCACCGGCACGTGGTGGGCCCTCTTGGAGACACGCCGGTGGCGGCAGGTGAGCATTGAGGCCTGGGTGCACAGGGGTGGCCTGTCATCGCTGGGTGGAGGACCGGTCTGGGGACCTGGGCTGGGGTGCATCAGGCGCACAGGATCGCGCAGGCACCACCGGTCATGGCGGCGGACTCGTGGCTGGGTGGGGAGCGCCGCCCTTGCTGACACGGCCCTGCATGCGATGTTCGTGATGTGCGCGGGTTGGTTTGTGACGTAGCCACCTCGTCTCCAGTGTGAATGTGCCTGTTGAAGGTGGTCTCAATAGACAATGGGGTGACCCTGTGTCCCTCAGAACCTGGGTAAAGGATTATAAAAGTACAATGGTTCTGTCGGGTATAACCACAATATTTCTTATAAATTCAATGTTTTTTATCATTCAGTTTACATGAACAAATTATTTACTACACACTTTGAATGTGAGTACATGAGGCAAGGAACACGTAATAAGAGTGAAGTAATCCGTTTTTTTGGGGAATTCAATATTTAATATAAATTACATCATTTATATTAACCCACATTTTATGTTGCATTCACCGCTGCCAAAATTGTGATCAAGTGACATCGCAACCAGTACACGGCAGGAGTTCCCACTGCCTTCTGGATTTTTTATTCCATTCTAAATAGCAGACTTGCGGACATGTGGGGATCATGCACACTGCCTGGGGTATTTGCGACGACATTGGTGGACAGGCCACGGTGGTCCACTTTTGTATGCACAGTGATGGCATGCGTGTGGTTGCTGTTGCAGTGATTGTGTGCAGTGTCGGCAGGGGGCACAAGTCATACACGTGTGCTGTGAATTGCCCCCAACACGTGCGTGACACCAGCTATGGCGTAGTTCCCTTGCGTGGTCTCAAGATGTGCCTGCGCAGTGTGGGGGGTGTGAGGGGCAGGGGTATTGAGCTGACACACACTGTGATGCATGATGTGACCGTAGCAGCAGTTTGTGTGGTCGTTACCTTCCTCTTCATTCCTACGACGGTTACGGCCACACGTAGTTCTGTTACGGTCTTCTCATGCATGGTTTATCTGGCCTGTGAGCATTCCGGTTTGTCCAAGTGCAGTACACTGTACCAGATTAGGCATGTGACTATAGGGAAGTTTGACCATTGTCACCATTTTTCCCACAGGTTTCTGAAGACACGCTGCCCTGTTGGAGTTCCCCGTTGGGAATGGAACGCGTTGGCTGAGCTTTTTGTTTTGTTGATTTATGTATTTGTAATAAAGTTCTGTTTTTCCACTGCCGTTGACTACTGGACTTCATGACCTTGGGGGGAGTGTCCGGGGAGGGGGTGCCTGGGGGTGGTGGCCCTCTTGGGTCTCCGAGCTGCATGATCAGTGTCTCCATGGCATCTGTTGGTCTTCAGATGTGGCTCTGGGCTGGGCTCCCTTTCTACTGCAGTTGGTCGTCCTGCTTAACACCAGCAAAAGGCAGGTGTTAAATCCCTGCTGCTAACGCGCCATATCGCCTGTTCTTGGTTCGCATCGCAGATCTGACTGGTCGTTGTGAATCTCGCGAAGTGGTGTTTTCGCACGGGAACGCCTACTCTGCATATCAGTAGCGTTAGTTGTCGCACTCATCCGTGGCGATGTTTTTTGCTGCAGCTATCGCTGGAAAACTGGCGATATCGGCAGTTTGCACCAGCTTGAGAATAGGGCGATAAATCTATCGCCACTTTTGCAGCGCTAAAGTGCCGATAAATCGCGATGAGTCCTTGAGAATATGCCCCTATGTGCCTAATCCAATCATCATTTTTCTCTGTCCACACATGTTTTTCCTTGCACCAGCCCATAAAAATCCCTGCATAACTGGGTACAAAGGAAATGCCCAGTGCTGAACCAAAGAGTTGTCTGTACCACTGGTCACTGAAAATGAAAAAAATAAGCAAAAGCGCAGCATCTCCAATAACATCATCGAGTGGTCATACATGTAAATTGGCTTGTCTCTGAAAAAGTGTCTGCAAGTCTGAATGCCTAGTTCATGCCCAGTGCAAGTATAAAGTGAGATCACATCTATAGACACTAGGATGTAACTAGATTTCCATGAAATCTCTCCCACTTTTGTAATAAAATCAGTACTATCCCTATAAGAGGAGAGTAAATTCAGTGCATGTGGTAAGAGAAAATAATCAAAAATAGTCTGCCTGTATGTTCAGTACATAGTTTTTTCATAACTCCCTGATGCATTGAGCTGTATATTCACTTTCTGCAAATACTTGATTACATCCCAGAGCACCACATTCCTACCTTTATCAGAGGACTTGATAACAATTGTGGAGTCCCTACCTCAAGTGTCTAGTGCCTGTTTTGATTCTTGGTCAAATTCTAAGCATAGTGATTTCTGCTACTTTGCCATATATGTATTAACTGATGAACAACAGTTTCATTATAAGTGTCAATGTTATGATGTGGTGTGACAGGATTAGATCATGACTTAGGTTTAAAATGATTTGTAATGATTATATCTATTTCAAGACCCAGAATGCGTAAGAGTTCCCTCTCAGAAGCCCAATCTTCAGTTTCACTCTCTAGCTCCATCAAAGCAGCCAAATCTTCCAAATCATCAATACATAAATCATCAAATGTATGATCCAAGATGGGGGAACTTGGATAAATACTAAGCACACATTGTTTCTTTTATTGTTGTACAAACACCTTCATGAATTAAAATTTTTGAACAAACGGAAACAAATCAATTTGAGTCTGGTAATAATTCAAATTAGCAGTAGGACAAAATGAGAATCCCAATTCTAAAAGAGATTGTTAATCGGTTAGTTTCTGCCTGGATAAATTAATAAAAGTCAGATTTCCCTCACCCATTACTTGTTTTTTATGGTTTGCTGTGTTACCTTCCCTTGTGGCAATACTTCCTTTACTGCATCCCCTACCTCTTCGGGTTTTCTTCCTCTGTCCTTGTTTCCTCCTTTTCCTTTTGGTGGCTTTTTCGGGGTCCCTTGCTTTCCGGTAAAAAGCGATATTCATCCAAGGAAGTGAACGTCATTGTTTCTTTGTGAGAGGGGCCCGGTTGTTTCTCCAAGTCAGAATAAGTATCTGATCCATATTCTGATGTTATCAATTCCTGTTTTCAAGCTGTTTATATTCCCTCCTTGCCTCATCATATCTCCTTCCGAAGGTCAAAACTCGACAACTGACATAATCCTGTTTATCGCGCAAAAATTCATGCCACTTTTTTGGTTAATTTCCTTCTTGTATCTAGCTAGTCCCTGTTCCATTTCTCCAAGAAAGGCTTGAATTTCATCTTGAGGCTGATGTTTTGTTAGAAATGGGGGTCTCAAGTTGGCAGAGTTATGCACCTTGTCCAAGTAGAGACCCTTCCTTCTATTCAGGGTAACGGGATTACACGTCTAAAATAACCTCTGCTCACCCAATGGTATCTTGGCATGAGCAGTCAGGCTTATCTCAGTAGCAATGTGCACAGAACACACAGTAATACGAGTGAAAACAACATGAAAGTACACCACACCAGTTTTAGAAAAATAGCAAATATTTATCTGTGTAAAACAAGACCAAAACGATAAAAATCCAACATACAGTAATCGCAATATGAATATTGCAAGAATAAACTCAAAATACAGTTCTTTGAAGTCGATAGCTCTGTCTGGGGCTCTCATGGTGTTGTGAACAAATAAATCCAACAGTTCAGGCCGACCGCGGGGTTGCGGGCCAGTTAAGGTGTCAGGAAGACCAGCAAACATTACCTTGGAAATGCAGGGCGTCGTGGACCTTCTGATGAGATCCGAAGATGCGGCGTCGGCTTCAGAGGTTGGTGCAGGAGCCGTCAGGCTCTCATCATTTTTCTCTGTCCACACATGTTGTTCCTCGCACCAGCCCATAAACATCCCTGCATTACTGGGTACAAATCTAACACCCAGTGCTGAACGAAGCATTGTCTGTACCACTGCTCACACATGTTGCAGATCGAACTTCGTGAGGTTGAAGTCAGGAGCGCCGTGTCGGCAGGTGTCGGGGGCTGCAGTGCGGAGTGCCGGTATGTGGCTTGCGGTGCCCTCAGGTCGTGGTGCAGGCATCGGCTTGGTGACAGCATCCAGCAGCATCAGTGAGACCAGGGCTGCGGTGCAAAGTGGAGCGATGCTTGTCGCGGTACTGGCAGGTCATGGTGCAAGCAGCGGCGTCATCGTTGCTGAAGCACTGTCATCGGCAGAATGATCTGGAGTTGATGTCGCTGGCGTTGGTAGGCCAAGGCTGCTGTGTGGGATGGGGTGATGTGTCGAGTAACTTACAAGTGGTGCCCTCAGGTCATGGTGCAGTCAGCGGCGTTGATGTCGGCGTGGAGCGGCGTCATCAGGGATAGCAAGGCGACAATGTGAAGCGAGGTGGTGTGAAGTGCGGTGCCCTCAGGTCCCGGTGCAAGCAGTGGCTCAGTGGCGGAATCGGTCATCGTCATCTGTGAAACCAGGGTTGTAGTGTGAAGTGGGGCGATACTCTCTGCGTTGCCACCAAGTTTCGGAGCTGGTCGTGGCATCGTTGACGGCGTCAGGTTGCTCTTTCTTCTGTTGCAGTGCAAAACACACAGTTCCCAGTGTTGGTAGCAGATGAACTTGAGGTTTTTGCTGTTTCTGAGACTTCTTGAACAGGGGGCAAGCTCTAAATCAAGCCCTTGGAGAAACTCAGGAAAATAAGTTGCATAAACTCCAGTCCAGTCCTTTTACTGCCCAAGACAGAAGCAGCCGCTTCAGGCCAATACAGCAAAGCACACAGCAAAGTTGCAGTTCCTCCTCACAGCTTCTTCAGCTCTTCTTCTTGGCAGGTTGTTTAGTCCAAATGAGTTCTAAAGTTGTGGGATCTGGGGCCCAATATTTATACTACTTTTCCCTTTGACGTTTTAGGCACAAAATCTCTGACTTCAGTGAAAACCAGTCCTGTCCTCTCTAGTCCAGCTTCATTACAGGAGGTGGAGACAGCATTGTGCAGAGCAGACATAGCCTATTCAGGTGCTAGTAACCCCCCACCCCTCTAAATGCAAGACAGATCTATTCAGCCGGGCTATGAGTCACCCAAGAAAGGCAGGACACACCTCAACCCCCCCTGTGACTGTCTAGTGTGAATGCACATCCCCAGCTCCTGTCACTCGAAAACCAGACAGTGAATACAAAAACAGGCTGAGGCACGCATGATCGTTAAGTAAGAAAATGCCCACCTTCTAAAAGTTTCATTTTCAAACACACAATTTAAAAACCACCTGTACTAAAAGATGTGTTATTAAATTTCTCCATCTTATCCCAATGGAAAGTTACACTTGTAAGATGTTACAAGGCAGCAGCCATGTTAACCTATGGGACAGACAGCCTTTCAATAATGAAAAAGGAAATGCACATTATTCAACTATTAGGACATGTAAAACACACTACTACATGTCCCATCTTTCACATACACTGCACCCTGCCCACATGGCTACTTTGGACGTCCCTTAGGGGTGACTTCCATGTCATAAAAGGGAAGGTTAGGGCCTGTCAAGAGTGTGCACTTGCCAGGTCAATAATGCTAGTAAAAATTGCGCACAGACACTGCAGAGGCAGGTCTGAGACACCTTTGAAAGGCTACTTGCATGGGTGGCACAACCAGTGCTGCAGGCCCACTAGTAGCATTTGATTTACAGGCCCTGGGCACACACGTGCACATTACTAGGGACTTAGTAGCATATCAAATAAGCCAATCATAGAAACACCAATCCATACACAATTTACTTGGAGAGCATATGCACTTTAGCACTGATTAGCAGCGGTAAAGTGCTTAGAGTCCTAAAACCAACGAAAAATGGGTAAAAACAGGAGGCCAAAAAGTCTGGGGATAAACATGTTTGTGCAAAAAATCTCTAATCTTTTTGATTTTTTCGCAAGCCTGATCCAACTCCAACTGGGCATATTTTGATAACAGACTCATCATGTTTCTGCAGGTTGAAGCCATTAGTTGGAACCATTCTACGAACAGTTTGGGATGTGGTTTTTGGTATGTCGGAGTGATCAGGATATGTAATCCATGTGGGACTCTGCCCACTGCCATGTAATTGTTTAAAGAAGGGACCTCCCACCATTGATCTGTTAACCTTTTTGCGAAACTTTTCATATTGGTACAGATATTCCTTCACAGTTCCTGTCTGCCTTCTGTAGATGCATTTGTATCAGCTGTTGTAAAATTCTCAATCTCTTCAAACAAACTGTGTTTTGCCTCGGTTCTCTTGTGCAGTACTTCACTCATCTTGTTTTTTTAAAATGTTTCAAAATGTTTCCCAATAATTCATGAAAAATCAAAGCAAACTCATCACTTGCCACGAAGCTGATCTCATATCAGTGCCGAACCCCTTGCAGTCTTCCGATTTCTCATGTGGTCTGAAAGCTGTCAGGAATAGAGCATGCCAAATCCATTGCACCCTTCCGATGCATGAAAGCCAGCGCTCAACCAGCCACTCACCAGGCGAGCCCCTCCAGACCTGGAAGGCAAATCCCTAAATCCAATGGCGGCGGGAACAGAGCGTGGGCCGGGAAGTGCAGCTGACCAATGGAGGCCCACGGGGAACCCCTCACGGCTGCAGAGCGAGAACGAAGTCGCGGGGGCAAAAGCCCGCAAAAAATGCTGCGCTGGGATTGGGCGCGTCATTTGAAACATGGAAGCCGCCCAATGGGTAACCAGGGGGGCGGCTAAGGACAGAGGCTAAAAAGGGGACAGGTGTTCCCTCTCCAATTCATGCTTGGGGTGCACTGACCTCGTCGTCGATTGGAGTTTCGTGGATGCCAGGTGTAGTGGATTCCTGGCATTTTTTCTTCACCGGGGTCCGGGTCGTCTAGGAGTTGTACGGCGCCACAATTTTTTTCCTCCCAACTACCGGCATCCAGAACAGGTGACAAAGGGTGCACCGACCACCTACATCCCAGGATCGGGCTCGCCAACGCATCGTTTCAAGGTGGGGCTTCCTTCCTAGGCGGACCAGCTCCACGGAACTCGGCGGCCTCAGGAGAGAACAACGTCATCGAGGAGCAAACGAGGAGGAGTGTCGGTTTTCTCCTGGAGCGGAGCTCAGATCCTCATGGTGCCCCACCCCCTAAGACCAGGGGAGCTGTGCCAGCAAGCCCTCCAGCACACCTTGAACTCCCTTCCTCACGCCGGCAAGCAGACAGCACGGGAAAGGGGCCCGTGCATGAGTGCTCAGTGAACGAGCAGGAGGCGGGGCTGGCAGTGCCGGAACAATCCGAGAAACCATTCACCTTAAAGCGGCAAGGCCCCTCTTGCAGGCAGCGGGCCCCATGAGAAGCCATCCATCCTTAAAACAGCCACGACATCGATTGGGGGAACGAGCACCGGAGCATAATTTTCGTTCGCCGCTTAAACAGGACAAAGTGGTGACGGTGTTGGCAACATGGGATTTGCGCGCCATTTTAATCCAAGTGTTGCCTGTCCAGATCAAAGCACTGGAAAGGGCCAGGGAGTGGCAAACACTCTGGCTTGGCAGCAACACAACCCAGTGCAGAGAGAGGCAGCCAGCAAAATGGCAAGAAGAGAAAGGCGGCGCCCGGCGCGGTTCCAGGAGGGGGAGAAACGACCAAGGCCAGGCAAGGAAAGGGCAAGGAACTCCGAGCCAGCAATGGACGACGATTTAGAGGTGATGTTGGTCACAGCCAAGGCCCTGATTGCAAGAAAAAGGAAGAATTGGGTGGATCAGCAAATGGGCGATGGGGCTGGTGGTGAACCGGCCAAAAAACCCAGGATGGGCAACAAGGCAGTGGATGAGCCTCAGCGGAGGGGGCATGCTGCCAACACGGCGGCCCCCCCAAGAGAAAGGTCACCCAGGGCAAAGAGAATGACCAGTGGCTGCGAGCGAACAGGGGCACGGTAGCTGCACCGGAAGGAAGACAAGCGGCAAAGGGCAAAGCGGCTGTGCACAAATGACCAGCGGAAGTAGAGGTCGAGGAGACAGAGGACAGCAGCAGCAGCGACCCTGAAGGGGGACCTGTAGCCATGGCCTAGGGAGGGTAGCGGGTCCTTTCCATGAGCCACCACTAGTGAACTTGAGGGTGGTGCCAAAAACCACCACTAGTGAACTTGAGGGTGGTGCCAAAAAAGGAGGCAGGTAAATATCGCCTCATACACCACCTATCCTGCCCGGAGGGTGCGTCGGTGAATGACGGCCTGGACCTAGCTAGCAGCTCGGTATCTTATGCGTCACTGGACGAAGCAGTTGACCAAATTAGATAGATGGGAAAGCGAACGCTGATAGCAAAAACAGACATTAAAGCGGCTTTCCGCCTACTGGCAGTACACCCCGACAGCTACCACCTTCTGGGTTTTCAGCTGGAGGGTGCATACTACTATGACAAGTGCCTACCTATGGGTTGCGCAATCTCATGCGCCTTTTTTGAGGCCTTTAGCAGCTTTCTGGAATAGGAATTGGAGAGACGCCACCCAGCCGGGGGGCGCTTGCACTACTTAGATTACTTCCTGTTCATTGGGCAGCCAGGAACTGATGAATGCGCGGGTCTACTGCAGCGATTCAAAGACTTAGCAAAGGAACTAGGGGTTGCCACTGGCTCCAGACAAAACAGAAGGTCCTACAACAAGGCTCTCCTTCCTTGGAATCGAGTTAGACACCATGGAGGGCATTTATAGGTTGCCCAGGGATAAACTAGCGGAGTTGCAGCAACTGATAAGGCAACTGCAACACAAGAAGAAAGCGACACTGACAGAGGTACAACAACTACTGGGTAAACTTAATTTTGCTAGCAGGGTGAAGCCAGCCGGTCGGCCGTTTGCTAGGAGATTGGCATGGTTGACTAGAGGGTTGGCAAAAAAGCACCACAGGTTCTGCATCACGCTAGGGGTAAAAGAGGATCTGGGACAATGGGACGCCTTCCTGTCGGGGTTTAACGGGAAATTCATGTGGAGGGCGCCATGGATGACATCTGGACAGCTGGAGCTGTTCACAGATGCTGCTGGCGGGCATGGATTCGGGGCAATCCTGGGAACGCATGGACAGCGGCCCGCTGGCCCGAAACATGGCAGAGCACAGGGCTCACAAAAAACATCACATTCCTGGAACTTTTCCCAATCATAGTGGCCTTCACCATCTGGGAGAACAAACTAGCAAACAGACAAATCACGCTGTGGTCAGACAATCACACTGTAGTCCAGGATTTAAACACGGGATATGCAAAATGCCCGGCAGTGGTGCGGCTGCTGAGGGCACTGGTGGACATCCAGCTGGGGGGAACATAGCAGTGAGGACGCAACACATGGCAGGGTTGGACAACTCAATAGCGGATGCCATCTCTCGTTTCCAGTGGGACAGATCCTGGGAGCTGGAATCAGAAGCCGAACGGAACATGATACCGCTGCCCAGGCGAATGTGGGAAATCATAGAATTCGAACTGAGTGCACTGGTGGGCAACGCGCTAGCCCCAAAAACAGCAGACAGATACCGTAAATGCTGGAAGACCTTTCAGAGGGTCACCGGGGCAGGGGCTCTGAGCAGGGGTCAGGGGCACAAACACACCTGAACGCGGTATCATACTATGCCAGACTGGCAACTGGGAGTGACCCAGCAGGATCATTCTACATTAGATCAGCAATGAAAGGATGGTGGAGATTGCAGCCCAGACAATTGGACAGGAGGAGGCCAATTGACTTAAAGGTTTTGAAGGGGGTCCTGCAAGGACTAGAGGAAATATGCTCATCTCTTCCAGATGAGAAGCTATTCAGAGCAGTTTTTGCCCTGCCATTTTTTGGGGATTGCAGGTTTAGCGAGCAGTTGGCACCCGCCAGGGTATCCCCAGAGTTGGCTTGCATGCAAGCAGGGGATGTATACTTAAGGGATGGGTTCCTAGTAGTTCACCTAAGAAGGTCAAAGACAGATCAAAGCGGCAAGGGTAGGGACACGGACATCAACTGTATTGAAGACAAAGCACACTGCCCGTTGTGCATCATGAGAGAGTACATGGGTCAGGGAGCGCACACCGCAGGCCCCCTATTTCAACACCTAGATGGCACGTATCTCAGCCAATTCCAGTTCAGGGCAGTGCTCCGGAAAGCCCTAGAAAGGGCAGGTCTACCGTCCAGGGAATTTGGATTACATTCCTTTCGCATAGGGGCTGCCACCACCGCAGCCCAATTAGGGCTAGGTGCCGAGAGGATCAAATCACTGGGGCGGTGGGCGTCGGGCGCATACAAAGGATACATATGACTCACAAATCTCTAAAATCTCCCTACTCTCAGCAGGTCCGGTGGGGGAGCGGCGTGTGGCATGGATCGTGGGGCATTCTTATGTCACACGGGTGCAACGATGGGCAGCGGTGCCCAAGGGCTTTCAAGGGATTTGGCTGAGAAATACGCAGGTGATACGGATGGGGCAACCGGGCATGAGGTGTGAGCAGCTACTCCTGGCCATCCATAGAGAATTACGGAGCAGAAGGGGCCCAGACGCGGTGGTCGTAGACTTGGGAGGGAACGACCTGATGAGCATAGGGAGGAGAGAGTTGTTGAGCGCCATGACCGCAGGGTTGGCAGCCCTGACAAAAGTGATGCACCCGGCAGAGCTGGTTTGGTCCGAGCTAATAGCACGACGAGTATGGCGGGGGGCCATCAAACCAGGGGCATTGGACAAGTCCAGACGGAAGCTCTACATCACAATGGCAAAAATATGTAGGGCAAACGGCTGGGGTTCCGTGACACATAGGTTGATCAATCTTAGGGCTCCAGGTTACCACGCCGAGGATGGGATGCATCTGACAGGGGTAGGAATGGATATGTTCCTGTTGAATATAGTTGGGGTCCTGGAGCAACTGGGTTTCTCTTAAAGGAGCAGAGCAAAGGGGGAGCTGCCACCAATCAGGAAATTGCTGGCAGCGTGGCGGAGGCAGCACAGAACGGTACCCACAAAAAGATTAAATTAGATAAGAGAGGTGCTCAAGCTGTGCCATTGGGATGCCTCATGGCAGGGGCACAGGTGGGCAGGTGACAGCACACAAGGACAGCCAGAATTGTAGGGCTGCCCAAACAGTGCCCTTGGGATGCCACACGGCAGGGGCACGGAGGAGCAGGCGAAGGGTCAGCAAAAGGACAGGCCAAGCGGAACAGCACTTGCAGCCCGGGCCAGGTCTAACGGCCGCCCACGAGGTCGGTAGCAAGAGAAGCCTAGAATCCGTAAACACTGGACACCTGCGGAACTGACCTCTGCTCAGGAGCTATGCTGTCGGCTAGAATGAAACAGGACAACTGGGACATTATTACCAAGAGATGCAAATTATGACAAAACTTGGGTCGCGAATGACCAACCATGAACGTTGTGAGATGTTGATCCATGCTTTATGTAATATGCAATAAACTGCAGCCTTTTCTTTTACCATAACCTTGTGTCCTTCGAAATATGTGAGAAGAAGGGAAGGTAATGAATGGGGGGGCCAAGAACTTGGTAAGGGAGAGCAAACTAGCAGGCCTGGGAGGGGTTCAGATTTTGCTACTGCCAAAACTCCATTACTTGCAGTAATCCGGTCACGTCCACCTGTCGGGGTTTATGTGAGATAATGGGTGCAAGTCCCGTTTACAAACCCAAAAGCCATTCGATGCGCACGCTAAGCAAATACAAAATGCTTGCACTCCTGGATGTGTTTTGCAAAGTTTATTTCGTGGCAAAGCATTTCGACCTTCATCACGGTCTCCCGTATAATGTGCACCATCACCCTTAAAAACATGATTTATACATATTGTTAGATTTGGGGGTCTCTAGTTGGCAGAGGTAGGTACCTTTGTCCAAATAGGGACCCTTGAGTCTAGTCAGGGAAAGTAGGTACACTCCTGAAATAACCCCTGCTCACCCTCTTGGTAGCTTGGCACGAGCAGACAGGCTTAGTTCAGAGGCAGTGTGTAAAGCTTTTGTGAACACATACAGTAATCAAGTGACAACACTACAAATGGACACCACACAGGTTATATATTTATAAAAATAGGTATACTTTATATAGATTTATCACAAGACCATAAACGACAAAAATAATCCACAATACTGTCAAGAATGCGTAGTTCTGATCAAAAGGCTTAATTCAAGGTTCTGTGCGAGTCGGTAGCCTCCTCCGGCTACGGCGATGTCAAGAACAAACAGAGTCTAACAAATCCAGCTGACCGCGTCGAGACGGGCCAACACAGCGTAGACAGACTCGGTCACAGTACCTTTTACTTGAAGCGGCAGGCACGGGCGTGCGAGCCGGATGGCTGTTCATCGCGGTCGCGATGCAAAAATGGAAGCGTTGCAGGATGCGTTGTCCCTCGATGCAGTGCAGGCAGCGGCTCATTGACGTCGTCGAGACGGAGTCGGTGAAACCAGGGCCGTGCGTTGCAGGGCGAGACGGTGCTTCGATGCGGTGCTGGCAGGTTGCGGTGCGGCGACGGAGCCGGATTCGGGAGCTGGCGTCGATCAGTCCGGACAGCGGTGCGAGTCGGGCGGTGCATCGCGAAACGTGCGAGCGGTGCCCAACTCCGGTGCGGTCACAGGACTCGAACTCAGCAGCAGTGACCGTGTCGGTCGGACCAGATGGATTCGGTGTAGAGAGGCGTTGCAAGGTGCGGTGCTCACAGATTACGGTGCAGGCAGCGGCTCGTTGACGGAGTCGGTGAGACCAAGGCCGTGCGTTGCAAGATGCAGGCGTTGCTCGATGCGGTGCCAACAGGACACCGAGCCGGTCGGGAGAGTCGGTCACAGCTCCCTACCTCTGTAGCCACTGAAACAGAGTTTCTAGCAGCAATTCACAAAGGGGTGAAGTCCAATGGTCCTGGGACTTCGATCAGGGGGCAAGCTTTCTTCCAAGCCCTTGGAGATCCTTCACAAGTTGATGAAAGTCACAGCAAAGCAAAAGTTCCTTTCTCCTTTCTTTGGCAGTCAGGCAAACCACTGCAGGCCAATCCTCCAAGCAGCACTTCAGCTTAGGGATAGTCTCTCCTCAGTTTCTTCTTGGTTCCGCTCCTCAGCAAAGGTTTCTTCTTGTTCCCAAAAGTGATCTAATTTCCTAGGGGTCTGGGTCCCCTTTTTATACACAGTTTCTCTTTGTTCTCTGAAGGCAGAGAGGCCTCTGCCTAGCCCAAAACCAGTTCTGGTCAGTCCTGGAGCACTTTGTTTTTCTGACTCCTTCTTTCCTTTCAGAATGTGGGGCAGAGTGCTCAGCTGCCCGGCAGGAGGTGGAGCCAGCATTGTGGAAGGCAGGCACAGCCCTATTCAGACCCAGGTGCAACTCCTCCCTCCACTCTGGATGCAGATCTTTCTATTCAGCCCTGTGCTGACTCACCCTGTCTCCTGTAGCCACCCCCAGGCCCTGTCACTCAATCTCCAGACAAGGAATACACAACCTAGCAGAGGCAGGCTTGGATAGTTAGGCAAGAAAATACCCACTTTCTAAAAGTGGTATTTTCAAACACAGAATGTTAAAACCAACTTCACTAAAAGATGTATTTTATCATCCTGAGTTCAGGCATACTAAATTCGTTTTTCTACCATGTTCCCTGGGTCAGTTCTGACTATAAGGTGTAATAGTCAGTCTGCCCATTCTGGCCTATGGGGAGCAGGTAGCCTTGCAATAGTGAAAAACGAAAATGGCTGTAATTCACTATTAGGACATGCCACACACACCAGGGCATGTCCTACCTTATACTTACAATGCACCCTGCCCTAGGGCCTACTTTAGGGGTGACCAACATGCAGTAAAGGGAAGGTTTAGGGACTGGTAAGTGGGTGCACTCACCAAGTCGACATGGCAGCCCTAGGCTGCACACAGGCTCTGCAATGGTAGGCCTGAGACACACTTTACAAGCTGCTTCTGTGGGTGGCACAACCCATGCTGCAAGCCCACCAGCAGCATTGGATTTACAAGCCCTGGGCACACTCAGTGCACGGTACTAGGGACTGACAAGTAAACCAATCATCCAATCATGGAGTCACTAATACATACATCAATTCACGATAGGGAGCACTTGCACTTTGGCACTGATTAGCAGCGGCAAAGTGCCCATGAGCATCTAGTCCAGCAAAAACATATCGGCAACAGTGGAGGCATTACGAAAAAATGGAAGGGAGACCCACGCCAAGGATGCCAGGTCTAACACGTGTCCCCTCCAGCTGAAATGTGGGGAGAACTACCCTACCCCTAGGGAGTTCTCATCGCTAAGGCGGAAAAATCTGGACAGTCCATCAGCATTGGCGTGTTCTGTACCAGGGCGGTGTTCCACCGTAAAGTCCATCCCCTGTAGGGAAATGGACCACCTCAACAGCTTTGGATTCTCACCCCTCATCTGCATCAACCATCTGAGGGGCCTGTGGTCTGTCTGAACCCGGAAGTGAGTCCCAAACAGGTATGGTCTCAGCTTCTTCAGTGCCCAGACCACAGCAAATGCCTCACGCTCAATAGCACTCCATCTCTGTTCCCGGGGAAGTAACCTCCTACTGAGGAAGGCTACAGGTTGGTCTAGGCCCTCCTCATTGATCTGTGATAGAACAGCCCCTACACCATACTCTGAAGCGTCCGTCTGAACAATGAACTCATTGGAGAAGTTGGGTGCCTGGAGCACAGGCGCCGTGCAAATGGCAGTCTTCAAGGTGTCAAAAGCTTTCTGACAGGCGTCAGTCCAAATCACTTTCCTGGGCTGCTTCTTGGAAGTCAGCTCTGTCAAGGGGGCAACAATGCTGCCATACCCCTTGACGAATCTCCGGTAATACCCGGTGAGTCCTAGGAAGGCTCTCACCTCTGTCTGGGTTTTGGGGGCTCCCAAGCCAGAATGGTATCAATTTTCGGTTGGAGGGGCGCCACCTGGCCGCTCCCAACCTGGTGTCCCAAGTACACCACAGAACCCTGCCCAATCTGGCACTTACTCGCCTTGATTGTGAGGCCTGCCCTCCGCAGCGCCATCAACACTTCCCAGAGGTGACGCAGATGTTCTTCCCAACTGGCACTGAACACTACGATGTCATCCAGGTAGGCGGCACTGAAATCCTCCAGTCCAACCAACACCTGGTTGACCAACCTCTGAAAGGTGGCAGGGGCATTCTTCATCCCAAAGGGCATCACCCGGAACTGGTAGTGCCCATCTGGTGTGGAGAATGCTGACCTCTCTTTGCCCCATCAGTCAAGGCGATCTGCCAGTACCCAGACGTTAAGTCAAACGTGCTGAGGTACCGCGCAGCCCCTAACCGATCTATGAGCTCATCAGCTCTGGGGATGGGGTGGGCGTCAGTCCTGGTGACGGAATTGAGTCCCCTGTAGTCCACACAGAACCGGAGTTCTGGTGTGGCACCAGGCGCGGCAGCCTTTGGAACCAAGACCACTGGGCTGGCCCAAGGGCTGTTAGAGGACTCAATCACCCCTAGCGCAAACATCTTGGAGACCTCCTCCTTGATGCAGGCTCTGACCCTGTCAGTCACCCTGTAAGCCTTGTGCTTCACAGGAAGACTGTCCCCAGTGTCCACATCATGGACACACCAATGAGTGACACTGGGAACCAGGGAGAACAGGTCAGGGAACTGTCCCAACAGTTGGCGACAGTCACCCTGCTGCTCAGGTGTCAGGGAGGTAGAGAGGTTTACTCCCTCCACTGATCCATCTTGCTCTCGGGCTGACAGGAGGTCAGGAAGAGGCTCGGTCTCCTCCTCCATTCCATCATCTGTAGCTAAGAGCATGCCCACTTGGGACCTCTCCAAGTGGGGCTTCAGGCGGTTCACATGCAGGACCCGCAAGGGGTTCCTGGGAGACTGCAAGTCCACCAAATAGGTAACTGGACTCTTGCGCTCCACCACCGTAAAAGGGCCGGTCCACCTGTCCTGGAGCGCACAAGGCTCCACAGGGGCCATGACCCACACTTTCTGACCAGGCTGAAGCTCTACCAGAGTGGCATTCTGGTCGTACCACCGCTTCATCTCCTCCTGGCTGGCTTCCAGATTTGCCTCAGCAAGTTCTCTGAAACACCTAGTCTGGTTCCTGAAGGCCAGCATGTAACTGTATACATCCTGGGGAGGTTTCCTGGGAGATTGCTCCCAGCCTTCCTTGACCAAACTCAGAGGTCCTCGCACCGGGTGTCCATAGAGGAGCTCAAAGGGACTGAACCCTAGAGACTTCTGTGGCACCTCCCGGTATGCAAACAACAGGCATGGTAAGAGGACGTCCCATTTACGCCTCATGGGTTCTTCCAGACCCTTAATCATGCCCTTGAGGGTCCGGTTGAATCTCTCAACCAGCCCATTTCCTTGATGGTGGTAAGGAGTGGTGAACTTGTAAGTTACACCGCACTCCTGCCATAAGGACTTCATGTACTTGGACACGAAGTTGGTACCTCTGTCAGACACCACCTCTTGAGGGAATCCCACACGTGAGAAAATTCCCATCAGTGCCCGTCCCACCACGGGGACCGTCACTGTCCTCAGAGGGATGGCTTCAGGGTACCGGGTGGCATGGTCCACCAAGACCAGGATAAACCTGTTGCCCATGGCTGTCTTGGGGTCCAGTGGCCCCACAATGTCAATACCCACCCGTTCAAAGGGGGTGCTGACCACAGGGAATGGCTGGAGAGGAGCCTTGTGCTTCCTCCCACTCTTTCCACTTGCCTGGCAAGTCTGGCATGTCCTGCAGTGAGTGGCGGCACTCCTGC
Organism: Calotriton arnoldi; assembly: GCA_963921515.1. NCBI lineage: Eukaryota > Metazoa > Chordata > Amphibia > Caudata > Salamandridae > Calotriton > Calotriton arnoldi. Next base: position 64,970 of record CAWUFW010022315.1, on the reverse strand, counting down.
GCATCTGGGGCCAATAGAAATGGGTAACAAGCCTGTCAAAGGTCTTGTCCTGCCCCAGATGTCCTGCTAACGGTACATCATGAGCCAACCCCAGTAGGAAGGCTCTGAAGCGCTGGGGTACCACCAGCACACGGGCTGACCCAGGCTCAGCAACCTTAGGCTCTGAATACAGGAGACCATTCTCCCAGTAAATCTAATGTGATCCAGACTGATCTCCTGCTGCCTGGTCTGTGGCCTGTTGCCTCAGACCCACGAGAGAAGGGCATGTGTTCTGCTCCTCGCAGAACTCCTCCCTGGAGGGTCCTCCTTCTTGCTGCCAATGGGTCAGCTCAGGTAGGTCCCCCAGTTCAGCTACCTGTTCCCCTGTAGGCTCCAGGGCATCCCCCTCAGGGTCTGCCTCCTCCTGGACCGTGGGAACTTCGGGGCCGGTTTCCCACGCCCCCTGCCTCCTCTCTCTCCGGCAGGCACCTGGGCCTCCCTCTCAGGCTCCAGGTCCTCTTGAACACCTTTCGCTGCCATTGACCGGGTGGTCACACATGCCCAATCAGGCAAGCCCAACATTTCTAAATGCGCACTCCGCTCCACCTTAGCCCAAGGTGAGCTCTCCAAATCGTTCCCTAACAAACAGTCAACAGGCATGGCTGGCCTCACAGCTACTTGAAGAGTACCCGAGACCCCCCCATTCAAAGGGAACCTGAGCCACCTTGCAGTGACTCTCTGTGTTGTCAGCGGCAACAACCGGATAGAATGCATCAGGGATAACCTGCTCCTTAGACACCAGGTGACACTTGACAGCTGTCACACTGGCTCCTGTGTCTCTCAGAGCCTCCACCCTATGGCCATTGATGGTCACCCACTGCCTGTATTTCTTAGTGTTCTCAGGCAGCGGGGTCCTAGGGACCATCTCAGAGTCTCCTAAGGAGACAAGGGAAAACACTGTGGGATCCCCCACCTTGGACACCCAACTCCTCCCCCAGGGCTACACTAGCCAACTGCTGGGGGACTGCACCAGTGGGTGCTGGTTTTCCATGCAAAGGGCAACGAGGATCGTTTGCCTTGTGGCCAGGGGCGCCACACTTGTAACATACCAGTGGTCCCTGGTGAACAGGGGGCCTGTCAGGGCCACTGGCTTCTTCTCAGGGGGAGGCTGGGAACCTTTCCCTTGGTTCCCTTGGGGTCTACTTTGGGGCCCTTTATGGAACTCCCTCTGTTTACCCTTGTCCCCCCCACTCTTCTGCTGGGGACCCTGCCCACCCTTGGCGGAGTCTCCCACGTGACCCTTGTGGACCCGGGTACTCACCCAGCGGTCCGCCTCCTCAGCAAGCTGCCTAGGGTTAGTCAGCTTACTATCAATCAGGTGCTGGCGTAGCTCAGGAAAGCAATTACTGGACAAGTGCTCCCATGAAATCAAATCAAAGAGCGCCTGAAAATCAGTCGCTTTGCTACCCTTTACCCAACCATCCAAGGCTCTGCAAAAGAAGGTCACATATTCAACCCAGGTACTGCTTTCAATCTTACTACAGTTCCTGAACCTTTGCCTATAAAGCTCAGGGGTCAAACCATACCTAGTCATTAAGGCATCCTTCATGTGGCTGTATGAATTATAGACTTCAGAGGGCAAATCCAACAAGGTATCCCGCCCTTCACTGAGGAACCGTCCCCACAACCCCGCTCCCCAATCCTTCTCAGGGACCCGGTGGGAAGTCATGGCTACCTCATAGGCTTTGAACCACTGCCCAATGTCATCATTTTTAAAAAACTCCTTCACCACATCTTTGGGAATATACACCATAGCTTCAACAGGCACAGGCGGTACACTGCCACCAGAGGGAGTAATCTCTAAGCTTTTGGCCTTCAATTCCAACTCCCTCAAAACTTTCTCATGTTCAAACTGCATTTTCTTTTCCTCTAGGGCTAATTTCCTAGTTTGCATTTCGAATTCTAACTGCCCATTCAGCTTGAGCTTGGTCAGCTCCATTTCGTGCATCCTACTCTCTTTCCTGTCCTCCAACTCCTCTGGAGACAGTCCTCTGGCAGAAACACTGCTACCTACTGGGGAAGGTGGTCTTCCAGCCCCTAGACCCAATAGCCCCTCCAGCTGCCCTTCTGCATTCTCAGCCCCCTCCACAGGGGCACTCCTTGATTCGACCCAGGCCCTCAGCGCCTTTTGGAGGTCCTCCTTCCTGGAGAGCCCGGTCATGGACACTTTAAACTTTTTGCAGAATTGCCTGAGCTGCTTGAGGGTGTAGCATTCTAGCCTCTCTTCTTCCCAATCACACTCAACAGAGGCTACTGATGCTGGTTTCTCCATAGTGATTAAACTTGGCAGTTGCAAAAATAGGAAATCCCAGAAAAAATGCTATAAAAGTATGTGGTTGCGTTTTGGTCTGCACTCACTAAGTAGTGTTCACCAATCACTGTACATGAGTCACAAATGCAAGTCCAGAATCCTCACCGCTGACCACCAATGTTAGATTTGGGGGTCTCTAGTTGGCAGAGGTAGGTACCTTTGTCCAAATAGGGACCCTTGAGTCTAGTCAGGGAAAGTAGGTACACTCCTGAAATAACCCCTGCTCACCCTCTTGGTAGCTTGGCACGAGCAGACAGGCTTAGTTCAGAGGCAGTGTGTAAAGCATTTGTGAACACATACAGTAATCAAGTGACAACACTACAAATGGACACCACACAGGTTATATATTTATAAAAATAGGTATACTTTATATAGATTTATCACAAGACCATAAACGACAAAAATAATCCACAATACTGTCAAGAATGCGTAGATCTGATCAAAAAGGCTTAATTCAAGGTTCTGTGCGAGTCGGTAGCCTCCTCCGGCTACGGCGATGTCAAGAACAAACAGAGTCTAACAAATCCAGCTGACCGCGTCGAGACGGGCCAACACAGCGTAGACAGACTCGGTCACAGTACCTTTTACTTGAAGCGGCAGGCACGGGCGTGCGAGCCGGATGGCTGTTCGTCGCGATCGCGATGCAAAAATGGAAGCGTTGCAGGACGCGTTGTCCCTCGATGCAGTGCAGGCAGCGGCTCGTTGACGTCGTCGAGACGGAGTCGGTGAAACCAGGGCCGTGCGTTGCAGGGCGAGACGGTGCTTCGATGCGGTGCTGGCAGGTTGCGGTGCGGCGACGGAGCCGGATTCGGGAGCTGGCGTCGATCAGTCCGGACAGCGGTGCGAGTCGGGCGGTGCGTCGCGAAACATGCAAGCGGTGCCCAACTCCGGTGCGGTCACAGGACTCGAACTCAGCAGCAGTGACCGTGTCGGTCGGACCAGATGGATTCGGTGTAGCGAGGCGTTGCAAGGTGCGGTGCTCACAGGTTACGGTGCAGGCAGCGGCTCGTTGACGGAGTCGGTGAGACCAAGGCCGTGCGTTGCAAGATGCAGGCGTTGCTCGATGCGGTGCCAACAGGACACCGAGCCGGTCGGGAGAGTCGGTCACAGCTCCCTACCTCTGTAGCCACTGAAACAGAGTTTCCAGCAGCAATTCACAAAGGGGGTGAAGTCCAATGGTCCTGGGACTTCGATCAGGGGGCAAGCTCTCTTCCAAGCCCTTGGAGATCCTTCACAAGTTGATGAAAGTCACAGCAAAGCAAAAGTTCCTTTCTCCTTTCTTTGGCAGTCAGGCAAACCACTGCAGGCCAATCCTCCAAGCAGCACTTCAGCTTAGGGATAGTCTCTCCTCGGTTTCTTCTTGGTTCCGCTCCTCAGCAAAGGTTTCTTCTTGTTCCCAAAAGTGATCTAATTTCCTAGGGGTCTGGGTCCCCTTTTATACACAGTTTCTCTTTGTTCTCTGAAGGCAGAGAGGCCTCTGCCTAGCCCAAAACCAGTTCTGGTCAGTCCTGGAGCACTTTGTTTTTCTGACTCCTTCTTTCCTTTCAGAATGTGGGGCAGAGTGCTCAGCCGCCCGGCAGGAGGTGGAGCCAGCATTGTGGAAGGCAGGCACAGCCCTATTCAGACCCAGGTGCAACTCCTCCCTCCACTCTGGATGCAGATCTTTCTATTCAGCCCTGTGCTGACTCACCCTGTCTCCTGTAGCCACCCCCAGCCCCTGTCACTCAATCTCCAGACAAGGAATACACAACCTAGCAGAGGCAGGCTTGGATAGTTAGGCAAGAAAATACCCACTTTCTAAAAGTGGTATTTTCAAACACAGAATGTTAAAACCAACTTCACTAAAAGATGTATTTTATCATCCTGAGTTCAGGCATACTAAATTCGTTTTTCTACCATGTTCCCTGGGTCAGTTCTGACTATAAGGTGTAATAGTCAGTCTGCCCATTCTGGCCTATGGGGAGCAGGTAGCCTTGCAATAGTGATAAACGAAAATGGCTGTAATTCACTATTAGGACATGCCACACACACCAGGGCATGTCCTACCTTATACTTACAATGCACCCTGCCCTAGGGCCTACTTTAGGGGTGACCAACATACAGTAAAGGGAAGGTTTAGGGACTGGTAAGTGGGTGCACTCACCAAGTCGACATGGCAGCCCTAGGCTGCACACAGGCTCTGCAATGGCAGGCCTGAGACACACTTTACAAGATGCTTCTGTGGGTGGCACAACCCGTGCTGCAAGCCCACCAGCAGCATTGCATTTACAAGCCCTGGGGACACTCAGTGCACGGTACTAGGGACTGACAAGTAAACCAATCATCCAATCATGGAGTCACCAATACATACATCAATTCACGATAGGGAGCACTTGCACTTTGGCACTGATTAGCAGCGGCAAAGTGCCCATGAGCATCTAGTCCAGCAAAAACATATCGGCAACAGTGGAGGCATTACGAAAAAATGGAAGGGAGACCCACGCCAAGGATGCCAGGTCTAACACATATACATTTGCGTTTTTCTGCAAAGCATATATCACAAGAAGACGGCTTTCATTTCATTAAAGTGGGAAAAGAAAATCATAAATATAATTTTAACAAATAACATTATAGTAACTAATTCATTAATCACACTATAATGCATTATATATTCACAAAATAAAAAGAACTTAAAAATTCAAAAAGGGCCCAGTGGCCTATTTGTCCCATTAACTCTAATTAAATCTATATTTCTAATAACATGACCATGATTCGTCAAATTCATTCATTGTTTATTAATGTAGTACAGTATTAGTAAATACGCAGTGGCCCATCCATTTCAAAATATTCTACACAGTGGAATTATATCAAATTTCCTATCAATTGGTATAACTCATGCCCTAAAGTAACTATAACTCGTGTCCCTGCCATGCACAGCATTATCAACAATTATGGCATTTCAGAAGTGATTAGGGATGTTACAAATGTAGTCAATGAATATGTCATGAGTGATTTAATATACAAGGTTCAAAGCAGTGAATGGCGAGGCGCAAGCTATAGTTATTTTAGGGCACGAGTTATAGTTACTTGAGATAACTATAACTTTTAAATTTCAGTGGTTTTGTTAGTTTCAAATGTTATGTTTTACATGACATTTTCACCTAAATATAACCTCCCTTTACCCTTTGTTTTTTCCTGTCAATTTCCAAGGTTTTCTAATGTAAAGTTAGATATTCTTACAACTCCTAACTGTAACGTCACCTTTACCTTTGTTTTATTCAGTGAATTTTAAGGTTTTTTTAAATGTAAAGTAGGATGTCCATCATTATGCACTGCAGGAGGGGCTGGATGCAGGGCCTGGCCTCGCATTGTACCTTGTTGTGCCTCGTCCAAACTTGCTGCCCCTGCCCCCATCCTCCTTGCCCTCCATTGTCCAAGTCCATACCCCTGCACCCTCATTCCAGACCTGTGTGGCCATTGTTCTGCCACTGCCCTTCCTACCTTTCTTGCACTGTTAGCTTGCTGCCCCTACCCACCTCCTCCCTGCCATCAGTTGTCCAAGTCCATGCACCTGCTGCTTCCCTTCTGCCCTGCATGGTCCGATGTGCTGCCACTGCCCCCAACTCAGCTTGATGTCCTGGCCCACTCCTCCTGCCCTCTGTTGGCCGAGTCTTTGTCCTTATCACTGCCCTGCTACTTGGCTTCATTGCTTAGCTTGCTGCACCTACCCTCCTTTCCCCTGCCCTCCGTTGTCTGTGTTCATGCCCCTGATCCCTCTCTTTTGCCCACCTTGTTCCATGGAACTGCCCTTCCCTCCTGCCCAGCGGGGTAAGATGCCACCTGTCCCTGTCCCTTCCTTTCTGCCTTCCATTGTCTGAGTTCCATGCCTCTATTCCCCCCTCTTTTCTGTCTTCCTTGGACCATTTTGCTGTCAGTCCATTCTGCCCTCCTTGCTCTGTTGTGCTGTAATTCTGCCCGCCCTGCATGGTCTGTTGTGAATCCCCTGCCGTCTTCCTTTCTCCTCTCTTGTCTGTGTTCAGCACCTACCCCTTCCTTCTGCCCTCCATGGTCCTTTGTGCATGCCCCTGACCCCTCCCTCTTGCTCCTGTTGTGCTGCCACTAATCCTTCTGCTTGCCATGGATGGTCTGTCTTTTGTGCTGCCACTGCCACTCCCACATGCACTGTGTGGTCAGCTTGCTGGCCGACCCCATCCCACCGTCCCTCTGTGTCCGTATGTATACCATTATAGTTTCTATGTTGCCTTCCATGGTGTGTTGTGCTTCTAGTGCTCATCCCGCCTGCCCTGTACGGCTAGCTTGCTGCTCCTGCCCTGCACCCTTGCCCCCTGCACTCTGTTGTCATTGTGGGGGCCCCTACCCCCTCATTCATTCCTGCCTTCCATTGCCCATTGGTGTGCCTCTGACCCCTTCCTCCTGCCCTTCATGGTCCGTTGTGATGCAACTGCCCCTCCTGTCTGTCCGGTATGGACATCGTGCTGCCCTTGCCTCTTTCCCCTCTGCTTTCTGTTGTCCGAGTGCATGGCCCTGTCCCCTGCCTATTTCTGTCTATGATCCGTTGTGCCACACGGCCCTCCCGCTTGCCCTGTGTGGTGTATTGTGCTGCTGCAACCCTTGGCACATGCCATTTAAGGTCAGCTTGGTGCCCCTGCCCACCTCCCTCCTGTCCTCTATTGACTGAGTCCATGTCCCTACCCCATCCCTCCTGCCCTCCGAGGTAAAATGTACCATATATGGCAGCATTTTGAACTTGGTAAGAGGGAGATTTTGAAAAAGGAAATTCAGGGATTGAATTTCCCCTCTGACTTACATTGCAAAAGAGGAGAGTTTAAGCAGGAGACAGGTAAAATAAAACCCCTTTGGGCTTAAAAACATTGGGATTCTCTTGCCTGAATCAGGCCTGTTGGCATGTATGGTTGTACTGCCACTGCCCAGCATGGTCAACTTGCTGCCTCTGCCCCCTCCTCCCTGCCCTCAATTGTACGAGTCTGTGCCCCTGACCTCTGCTACCCCACAGTGTTCTAATGAACAACTAGATCGCTAACATTCTATATTTATTGAAAAGTGTGGCACGCCTTGAAGTCATCTTGATGGAATCAAAACTGCAAAACCTAAAGCATTTTCTTTAGAAATCATAAAAATCAGGTGTTCTTTTTCCCATAGAAATTATGGCTAGTGCTTTAAAAAACTAAAATGAGGACACATTTTCTGAGTTCTCAAATAGCGAATAAATTAGTTGTTATCTTTATGTTTTTTTTTATCCTATTGGTCACTTGATTATTTGGTGCATGTAGGGGAGATGATGTGGTGTTACAGCCAGAGCTACCGATTTAGCAACTGGGGAACCAGGTTCAGATTTTGGCACCGGCTCAACATCCTGTGATTCTGGGCCAATCACTTTAACTCCCTGTGCCTAAAACTAATATCCAACTCCAATACCTTCTTTGCAAGTCTGCGCTATATAAAGCTAAAAAACTAAATAAGAAAGAAACGTGTTTTGCACACTTTCGTCATTGGGTTATTCTTGGGCTATGTTGTGTGTGTGTGTGTGTGTGATATTTGGGCTATATTTGGGCTCTTTTTTTCTGGTGGCCATCTTTGGAGACCTTTTTGTGATGAAGCTCCCTAATTTCCTCATTTACTGCAGTAGAAAATGTTTAGTTTCCACTTTGATTCAATCAAGATCTGCCACAATTTTGGCATAAATTCAGAAGGTTAGCACTCTAGTTGCTCATTAGAACACTGTGGTAAAGCTGCTGAACACCAGGGAGTTAACTGCTAGTTTGCTGATGGTGTTGAAAGTCATGTTTCAGTCTGCATGTCAGAATGTTTTAATGAAATAGAAAAGGAAGATATTGGAGAACTCATTTAAAATGTGTTCTAATTTTGTATTCTTCAGCACTAACCATAATTTCAATGACATTTTTTTCCTTTCTAAATGAAATGTTTTAATTTATACCAGTTTGATTTAATCAAGATGACTTTAGGACTGCCACACGTTTGTCCTTAGTAACACTGTTAGCTCTCTAGTTCTTTAGAACACTCTCGGAGGCTGCAGAAGAACACAGGGAAATCAATTGACAGGCTGCTCCTGTCGGAAGTACATGTTTCACTCAGAATGTCTGAATTTATTCTCACATGGCTGAGAAAGACAGTGTTAATTTACAATAATATTCTCTCATTTTAGCTTCTGGAGGAGATTCCATAACCTCTATCAGAAGATCATGAGAGAAAACAGTTTTCTCTCAAACATGATTCATGAAATTCCAGCAGAAGTTCCGCATTTTTCACAGGGTAAAATCCTCTTAGAACACACTACAATTCCTAAAATTAGCATGGTACCACCAAGAAAATTGTAACTAAAATCTGTTATTACCCTTTATATCACCCTTTATACGTGCTCCTTTTTGTGACCCTCAAAACCTGCCATTCACTACAATGCATTTCAATGGGGTCTGTGTCCCAGAGCCATGTAACGGCTGCCACAGCATGTGGCCAGAAGGGGGGGGCTCCAATCCCGACATGCCCTTTGGAGTCTGGGTGTGCGTACCCTGCTCCCTTACATATTTTTTTCGCTCATTTGCAGGACACAGGGTCCAAGTCCCTGAGTCTTGTAATGGCTGCCAATGGCTGGCAGTCTTGTAATGGGTGTCCTCTTTAAATTGGCCAATCAGAGCATATCTGGACAGCAACTGTCCAGATATCCATAAATCGTTAACCTAAATTCCTCAAAAACTACTTAATGGATTTACACCAAATTACAGAAGCACCCTTTCTGGACCAAGATCTAGCCTCCTGCCAAATTTGGCGTAATTTTGCAGTAGTGCTTCTTAAAAAAGTCCATGGACAATGCATGGGGATTTTGCCTTTTGGGATGCCCCACCCTTTTCTTGGCCCCTGCTTGACGGATCACCCTGACATTTTCCATGTACAAACTAGGTAAAAAAGACCACTTTTGTGGCATGTATTCTGAAAATTTGTCAAATGGAGCAAAAGTTATTAGCAAAACAAAACATGCATTTCCTATGGAAAAACTGACCTACCTATAACTGCATATGTGCTGTACAATGTGAAAAGGTTGAAGGAAAAAAAAATTCTGCAATGTTACACCTGTTTAGAGGAGGCAAACATCTTTGGTGCATGCTCTGTCTAACCTTTTTAATAGATAGGGCTTTGTGCCAAAAACCATTTGTAGTTGCATGAGAACACTCATGAACCACCCAAGGTATGCCCCTTGACACAAAGTAAGGTAAAGTAGCACAAAGTGAAGCAATAACTTTACTTTTTATTACTTTAGGACTACTTTCCACTCTAAAAAAGGACGTTTCAATGTAACACCTTGCAGTGGTTTAAGCCATTTTTCTGACGCAAGCCCAGGGCAAAGTGTTATTAAAAATGGGCCTCAATGTGGCTAGTATTCTCAGTCCCGATGGCTATCTCCTTCAGCTACCCTCCAAATCAGATATGGAGAGGGTGGGCCTATCTGGATCTCTGTGACAACCATTTAAATTGGCTGAAATCCACAGTCTCCCAGAGTATAGAAGGCGGAATGTCCTCCAATTGTTGTCCTGTTGGTCAGTCTGTGGGCAGCAGTTTCACCGCATAAGCCCACATTTTTAGAGACAAAACAGCTTTTTCACTGACAAGCTGCTCTCCCATTTCAAATAAAAGGGATAAGTGAACTCTTTCTGGCCGCTCCACCATGTTAACCTTTGGCCACCTGGGCATACATCAAAACCTATTTTTAGAGATTATTTTTTACTTGAAAAATGTAAGGGCCTAATTTAGACTCTTGCCGGTAGCCCTGTGTAGGAAGGTGGAATCTGACTATATGGTTGCCACCACTTTTTTTATGGTGTTTTGCTGGTTTATGACTTAGTTGGACTGGGATCCTGCTATTCAGGGCCCCAGTCTATCTGCTTTCTCTGTAAAAAGGTTTCCATGTGCCTTAGGCACATCACTGATTGGGATCTGGAGTGCCCTTATAAGTCCCTAGTATATGGTATACTATGTACCAAGGGCATAGGTACCTCAGAGGCTTGCCAGGGGCTGCAGCATGTATTATGCCACCCCTGGAAGGCCATCCAAACTGACACCACAGGTCTGCTACTGCAGCCTGGGTAAGGTGGTGCAGGCACCCCTTACTGTGATATAGGTTACCTATATCACTAAATACATACACACATATAAACCTATAAGTCACTCCTAAGGCAGGCCTTATCAATCCTAAAGGCAGAGTGCATGGTTCCTATGTGAGAGGGTGCCCCTGCATGAGCAGGGCCCCTCTGCAGCGTTCGGAGACCATCTCTGATGCTGTTTGTAGTGCAGCCTGACCATATACTCTTAAGCGCATTATATCCTCGCGGTAAAATGCTAACTTTGGAATGGCTGCACCTAAACATGTTGTGTTTGGTGTCAAACATCTTGGAATACTACCCCCCGCCAATCCTGGCGGCGGGGGTAGCATTCCACCCTTCTAGAGGGAAAGACATGTTAACTCTGACTAGTCCGGTAACTTCTTTCCAGAGCCCTGGCATCACAAAATGGATGCTGCTGCCACAGACACGAGCCTGGCCTCCTGCTGCTGGACGAAACTCCGGCAGGGGAGGCCTGGACAATAGGTTTCCTGTCCCAGGGAGGTGTGACCACCTCCCCAGACAGGATAATGTGTATTGGGGCTGGGCGGGAGCACTTTCGGGTGCTTTGAAGTCCTGCACTGGGGGCACATTTGGTGTCCCTATGCATACCCCAGTTCAAACCGGATCAGGGGCTTGCAGCCCCTGCTTTGGCACGAACTGGACAAAGGGAAAGGGGTGTAGCCACCCCTCTGCCCTGACCCACCCATAGGTGGGGCCACAGAGTAGTCCAACCCCTATCTTTAGTATAAAGGTAGGAACCCAGTCCCTAGGACTTTAGATTATCCCTGGACGAAACTCTGAAACTGAATCCTGGACCTTCGACGCTCTACTCACGATTAGAGGACAGAAGAATCTCCCTTGGGGTCAAGGAGTGACTCCCCTGCTTGGCAGGCACCAAAGAAGCATCTGTCCAGTTCGCATTTCTGAAGCTCCCGTCGGATGCCGAAGTCATCGCATCACCAGAGGTAGATTCTCAGACTTCCCCGAGGCTACCCTGAGTCTCCAGCAAAGCTGAGGCCCGTAGCTATCGTGGGTGACTTGAGACCGTGACCCCTGGACACCGAGCACATTTGCAAGTGCATCCTCTTCTGGGTCTCCCACAAAGTCGTGCTTTGGACTCCGAGTAGCCCTAGCCTCCAGCACCACCTGCACCGAAGATCACTGGCCCCCACTCCACGAGTGTCCTGTAAGCCAGATCCACGTGCGGCGTCACGAGGCTCCTTTGCGGTCGCTAGCCCATTGGCTAGTAGCCCTTAACGAAGGCCAATCTTTTTCTAACTTGGCATCCTGGTTGCTCCAGGCCTGCCCTCACTTACCTTCGCTGGGTGAGTTCCCCAGACCTTGCTGGTCTGCACCATCGACGATCTTCCTCTGCATCGAGACTTGCCGTTGCCAAGGCTTGTTGGGTCCAATCCGGTCGCCGACACCTCAGCACTCGACAGACATTGTGTATCAGCCCGAATCCTGCTCCTGGTTGCCGACAACGCCTCTTGGACCTCATGGCTGAAGAGTCAAGACGACCGTCAACGCACCTGAAGCACTCGACATCGGTGGGCATCTGTCCATCGCCTTCCTGGTCACTGGCTAGTGACCCAGACTCTGTCCCCTCTGCTTTCAGGTTCTTCAGAACTCCGATCCACTCTTGGATCCACCCGGACACTTTTCTCTTGGCCGCCAGCAGCACTTTGCAGCAGATCGCCATTCGAATCGACGACGAAACCCGACCCCGAAAGGCACCTATGCACCCGGCTTCCCTGGGTGAGGTAACACGAGTACTCCGGTGCTCCCGTGGGTAGAGACTCTTCAAAGTCCTAGATCTCAAAGGGTTTTGTCCTAGTCCTCTTTTAAGTGTCCTTTTTCTCTAATTTCCCGATCCCGACTTTCTCCATAGAAGTCAACGGCGTATCGCGGTTGTGTATTTACACTGCACGCGTCTCCCGTGGGTCCCCTGTGTCACTACCTTGGGTGGTTCCTTGTGGTCCAAGCACTTCTAGAGGCTCTAGGCCTAGTGTCTAGTTCAGTCGTGGTTCGCATACCACTTTATTGGTATATGGTTTGGTACGCCCCTAGGGCCCAAACGTGTATTTGTGCTATTACTGTGATTTAATAACTTCTAACTTATGTACTTCGAACTCTAGCCTCATAAAGAGACTAGAGGGGTGTGTTTAGCAATAAATACATATATTTTGAATATATACCTGGTGTGGTGCTCTTTCATTTGGTCACTCAAGAGATTATAGACTGGTAAAACAAGCTGCTTTACATTCCTTCAAGACTTAGCCTGAAGGCTGCTCTCCATAGCTACCACTAGGATAGCTTTCAATAAGGTTGTCTTTAACCTATCTCCAATAAGGGGTTGTTTGGACTGGTGCAAGGTGCCCACTATAATTAGTGGACAGCATATGCCAGGCCAACTTCTCACACCCTGCATCTATCATTGTGGTGGAGGCCATTTCCTCTGCCACCCCACCCAAGCTGCCACCCACCAAATAATGAGATCACTGCGGGCCCTGCAGTGGTCTCTGTGCCTTGACAGGATCCGCTGCCATGGCATCTCCAGTGAGAGCACTGAAAGTTTGGTGAGCCACCACTGTCTTTTAGGTCATTGCTTTTTTATTTATCAGTAAAAAAAACTCTGGAGGCGAGTGTTTGTTTATAAAAACAAAACAAAAATAAAGGCCGCTACATCCTGGGAAATTTCTTTAAGGGTGTGGGGTTAATTTGTTTATGTTTGTGACCACCAAGTTTTACCTGTGGTCATAAACAGAAATGTAATGTGCAGAAAAAAAGGACGCAAGACCATCTTCTCTAAATAGCGTGGGCGGTCTGATGCCCTTACTCCAACACCCACTACTCTGTCAGGCTGTCGGAGTCAGTCATTGAATGGTGGAGCTAGAGGGGCAGCCAATTGACAGACCACCTGACTCATAATTGAGTGGGCGTACAAAGAGCCTAATTCTAAATTAGGCTATTATTTGTGTCCAAGCTTCTAAAGTGCTTTCAGTTAAATCCTTTATTCAAAAACGAGTTCTTTCCACTAGTGCTGTTTTGCCAGTTTTTCAGATTAATCTATTTCTTATATTGTATATGGTGATTAAATATCAATCCAAACGGCTCCTTTAAATTGTTTTTCCTCATATGTTTTAATATTCCTTTATTATACTAGCCACTGGCGTAGTTCCTGAGCTAGTGGGTATTCATTTTAATGTCCTATGTTGCTTAGTTTCAGTTGTAAAGTGTTTTGAATGTTCTCGAGGATAAAACAGTATCAATAATTAAAAGGAATAAACTTACACCGCCAGGCATGTTTTATTTCTTGTTTCCCTTCGCTGTCTTTTTAACGGCAATTTTGTTAGCAAAACACCAAGGAAAGTGAAAAAGCAATTTAGAATGCAGTGTCTCCCTACGTGAAAAAAACAAGAACAAATTTAGAATAAACTTATGCAATCAGATAGAAGTGCGATGCAGGCAGACCAAAAACATAGGAGTGTGGAGACTTGGATGCATATGTCATAGGTGATTTGTGGTGGTGTTGGTTGATGTACAACTGTAGATAGATATTTTTTTTTTTGTTCAACAATTTTTATTAATTTAAGAGAGAGAGTATAAATAATTAAGGTACTACAGCATGTAATACATACAAGTCATCTTGACCAATAAATATTTAACAAACACATAAATATAAGCAATATGATAAATAGTGGGCAAAATCTAAAATCAGCAGGAATATAGGAACCTATTCATGTGAATTCATTTGTATTACATTAACTAGCAAAGGACGAACACACCAAAGAAAATAATAAAGAAAGAGAACGTAAGCAACAAAAGGAAAATAGGAAAAGAGACTGATGAAACAAGAAAGCGAAAGGGAGAGAGAAAGAGAGAAAGAGAGAAGAGGAGAGAGAGAAAGAAAGAGAGAGAAAGAAAGAAAGGGACTCCAGCCTTAGTAAAATAAAGAGGGAAAATCAACCATCAGTGGAAAAGGGATACTGAGCGATTAGGCCCTGAGAGGCTAAGTGAATATATTTATCAAGCGATCTCCAGACACCAGAGGAAATGGAGGGAGTATAATGTTTCTCCTCTACCGAAGTGTGGGCACCACGGAGAAATGATACCCATGCCCACCACGTATGGTACGATAAGGCATTAAATGATTTCCATTCTGACAAAATAATTTTAACAGCTATGGATATTAGTAAGTCTAAGAGTTGAAAGTCTACTTCATCTAAAGGAAGTGGAGATGGCGCTGCCCAAGGACCCAACACGACTAAAGGAAAGGAGAGCTCGAATTGAATATCAAAGATTAATAATAAATGTTTATGGATGAGATCCCAGAACGCATGGAGAAGGGAGCACTCAAAAACATATGTTGAGGAGTGCCTGCAGCACTTCTACAATTCCAGCAAAGATCATCATCTTTAAGTTTGAGTGTATATAAATGAGCTGGGGTCCAATGTAAAAGGTTGATAGTAAAAAACTTTGATTGAATCAGAGAAGGAGCAACTTTGTTCCGTAGGGAGAGTTTCCCAATAGTTTCCCACGTATCCGATGTAATATGTTTGACTACATCAGCGTCAAAATGTTGCATCCATTTGAGCTGTGTAACCGTAGAGGATGATGGTGGAGAAGTGAACAAAAATTTATATATCCTAGAGGCCATATGTCCTACCTTACCCCAAAGCTGTAGTAGAGAGACCATATGTGAATCTGGATGAAAGGAATTCTTGGACAAAGCTACTTTAATTTTAAGAAATGAGTAGAGGTCAATAGAATTAAGACAATAAGCTGGGGCCAACGAGGAGAAAGGCAAAGGATCGTTATTAGCATTATAAAGATGTTTAATCAATGTAACACCTTTGTTGGCCCAATATGACTTTGTCTCCGCGTCCAACTGAATCTTAATCTTAGGATTGTGCCACAAAGAAGACCACCTAGAATTTTGAATGTGTAAAGAAACTCTCTTATCAATCTTTTTTAATGCTAAAATCGTGTCTGTTATGATACGTCCAGAGAAAGAAAAGGTCAATGTAGACGCAGTCATCAAAGCTGAAGTGGGTAAGGGAGAGCACAAATGTTGTTCAATACATAACCATGGTGGAATGTGTCTTTTATCAGAAGGAAACCACAAGGCCCCCTGAGAGGCTAAAAATGCCGACTGATATAACCTCCAATCTGGGAAGTTACAACCACCCATACCATAAGATTTCCTTAATTGTTTATATGCAATCCTAGCACGTTTGTCGCTCCAGAGAAATTTAGAAGTGATCACATCTATCTCATGAAAAAAGGAAGAGGAGAGATTCACAGGGAGCATGGATGACACAAAGTTGACAATAGGAGTTATCATCATTTTTAATGACTGGAGCCGTCCCCACCATGAGATGAACTTAGGCGACCAAGCCTCCAATAATTTTTTGACTTTATCCAATACCTGAGATTCATTGTAAGAGATAGTATCCGATAAATTCGCAGAAAACCAAATTCCCAAGTATTTAAGCCGTTCAGACTGCCATTTGAATCCTGCATCTCCCATGTGAGAAGAAAAGCACAGCCGATTAAGAGGAAACATTTCGGTTTTGTCTCTATTTAAAGTATATCCTGAGACCAGAGAAAATTGTTTGATAATAGTGGAAATAGCAGGAATTGCTCTTTCTATATCTTCAGAAAAGATAAGAACATCATCCGCATACGCGGCTGTTTTAATGCGCTGTGAACCAAATTGAAACCCCTGAATGTCCTGATTAAGGTTAAGTAGGCTAAGTAACGGGTCAATAGACAGTAAAAAGAGCAGTGGTGACAATGGACAACCTTGTCGAGTGCCCTGGCCTAGATCAAAGAAGGGTGAGGTAATTCCATTAATTTTAATATTAGCCTTAGGTTGAATATACAAGGACATAACCATACTAATAAATGCATCCCCCAGGTTATGGGATTGAAGTACAGCCTGAAGAAAAGGCCACGAGACCTTATCGAAAGCTTTCTCGGCGTCAAGCGCAATAGCTGCCGCCGGCGAACTAGAACTCTTAGCTTTCTCTAAGATATGGCAGAAAGTGCGGATATTATCCCTAGCCAATCTTCCTTTGACAAAACCCGTCTGGGAGGGATGAATGAGAGTGGGAATATGGGACTCTAATCGTTTTGCCAAGATTTTTGCAAAAAATTTTGCCTCCATGTTTAGCAAAGAAATTGGGCGGAAATTTTTAGGGTCCGAATGATCCTTACCCTCCTTGGGAATAACCACTATAGTAGCCTCCGTTGCCGAGCCCGAAATAACCACTATAGTAGCCTCCGTTGCCGAGCCCGAGACTGTAGATAGATATGATGAAAAAGAAATCAAAAGGGAAGAGTGAGTGGACTGCTTAAGTTCGCCAATAGTAGCTGACATGGAAGGTGTTAAAGGAAAAATAAAAAGAGGGAGAGATAGATGAATGTAGGGAAAGAGCAAGACGTGAGGAACAGATGCACAAAGTATGGAAACATTTATGTATTCCATCAAACTAATGAAAGTTCATTGGAATATATGAGGGTAGATGCATGAGGTTGCAAAATTAACTTGAACAAGAGGCAGTGCACTTATTACTCCCAAATGCTGATAGTGAGAAGGTGCTTGGGCAGTACATGGCAGGACTCTGACAAAAATTATGATTTTTCCATACCGCATAGTATATGAGTATGGATTCAGGCGCTTATTTATGGGATTTTGGCGTAGGGACATATATCTTCTAATTTCTTTTAAGATCTGCTATCTCCACCAACACATTTGTACACTGTAGGAAAGTGCCCTTTTTGACGTGGTCACTCCCCACGTTTTACCTGGTATTTGATGTGGATTCGACTGGCAGTGCACTGGGTGCCTTCTAACCAGGTCCCCAGTGCCAGATCTCTTTCCCAAAACTGTGAAATTATTTTCACCAATTGGCGATACCTTTAGTGCCCTCTGTAAGTCCGTAGTAAATGATACCTAGGACCTAAGGTATTAAAGAGGGTCCCCAAGGGTGGCAGCACAAATTGTGCCCCCTTAAGGAGATCCCTCAACGTGCTCATGCAAACCGCCATGACAGGCTGCGTGTCTTGGTGGAGACAAAAGTGAAAACACAACATGGCACACAACCTGTGTACCCTGCCTGCCAACACTGCATGCAGCATAAGTAAGTCACCCCTACAGGAGGCAAGACCGCCCTAAGGCGGGGTGCACCATACTACATGTGAAGACATAACTGCATGAGCAGATTTCCCCACTTACTAGTTCCATTACTGCCAGAACAAGTGATCAGGGAAGCCATTCTAAAAGCAGATGGTGGACACTGGTGAAAATGGGTTCCCCAGCTACATGATGGCTTCACTTAAAATTGGGATGTTTGATATCAAACATTTCATATTAATAAACCCACACTGATGCCAGTGTAAGATTTCGTAATACATGCACCTTAGAGGGGCCCCCTCAAAATGACCAGTTACTGGAGTGCTGACTGACAGTTTTTCACCAGCCTGCCACCAGAGATGGGTTTCTGACCCCCAAAGGTGAGGGTATTTGCTCTCCGGAGGCCATACACCAAGCCTGCACGAGCGGGGGGTGCTTTACACCCCCCATCCAAAGGATGACCTGCAGATTAGCATTCCAAGGCCGGGGAGCTTCAATGAGTCCCACCGCCTTTGGTATGCAAATCAGGCCTTTGGCACCTGGACATGCGGGAAAAATAGCTAGACAAGACAGGTGTGTCCACCCTCAGGCAAGCACCACCCCTGAACTGGGCTACTTGAAGTGGACCCGACTCTTCAGAAGTGACCATCTTGTTAATGGCAAATTTTGGATCTCTAGGACAGGAAGTGGTCATATAGGGGGCGTGGTAACCCCAGGGATAAGTAGCCCATTGGCTACTACCCTACACTCCCCTAACACCCCTAAGTTCAGTATTTAGGGGAGCCCTGGCACCAGGAACTCAGATCCTGCACACCAAAAGAAGAAGAAGGGCTGAAGAGCTGCGAAAGCAAGAACTGCAGAAGAAGCAACTGACTTGGCTCCAGCCCTGCCAGCCTGTTTGCCTATTCTGGACAATTAAGCCAAAGTCGCCTCGCTGTGCAAGCTGCTGGTTCTCCAAAGTCTGAGAGAATTGTCAGCACTTCTCCAAAGACTCAGGAACCCAACTGGTGCTTATGTAAAGCCCTCTGATACCTTCGGGTGGAGTTCGCGCTATATAAAACTCTCAAAAATAAACTCCTATGAAACAGCAGAACTGCACCAAAGCCACCTATCCTGAGCTGAAATGGGCCAACAGTGCCAACATGGTCCCGAGATCCTGACGACCTTTGAAGAAGAAGGACACTGAAGAGCTGCAAAAGCAGAAGACAGGGGAAGTCCAACTGACTTGGCACGAGCCCTGCTGGCCTGTCTGCTGTTCCCTGTCAAAACTGCGCCAAAGACATCTCGTCCTGCAGCTGTTCTGCCTCCAAAGCCTGGGAGGACTGCCTGCTTCAATAAAGACTCAAGAACTATTGTAGCGCAGTGGAGCTGCTTCCCTGCATCTGGCAGGCACCGCAAAGAAGACTGTGACAGCAAAAACCCCAAACTGCAAAACTCTGCTGCACCAGTGCTTTCAAGCTGAAGTGGGCCAACAGTGCCAGCATGATCCCCTGGCCCTCCAGAGACAAAGCCCACATCAGACTTGCCCACTGTGGAATTCCCGGTGCCACCTGCAGCCTCTGTTTGCAGGTTTCCTGTCGCAAGTGCTCCTGGTGATGAAAATCAGATGCCTAAAGACACCTCTGCACCATTCGCCCCTGGAGAAGAGGACCAAAGTTTCCCCACATCCCGAGCATTGCAAGAGTTGAGCCACCCTGTTGGTTCAGCCCGACTGGTCCCATAGTCCAAGCCTGTAGACTATTTTCCGACAGATCGATCTCCATGGACTTGAATGGGGTACCCGATGTTGTAAGGCACCTCTGCACCCAGCCGTCCAAGTACTGCCCAAAGGGAACTGGTGGTGGTACCTTGGACCTTGCCCCCTACTCACCTTAAGTCCAGAAGATTGGTTCCGTAAGCCACTGTTGAGTGCACAAATGCAATACATGTTTTTCCCCCAGAGGTTAACATTACCACAAAGTGCTTCAATTACAATGTAAAGTATCAAAAGCACCCGATGCTGAAAAACACACCTCTGCACCCGGACGCCCCAGTGCCTCCCGAGGTGAACTGTTAGTGTTGCCTTGGCCCTTGTTCCATACTCACCTTAAGACCCATGGAAGGGTCCATAAGTAGTTGTTAAGTCATCATATGCAGCATATGTTTTCTTCCTAAATTAACATCGCCGTGAAGTGCTTCAATTCCAATTTAAAGGATCAAAAACCTGTTTTCTTCTAACCTGCTATTTTAAAAAGTACTTACCTGATTTTCATGATCTTGGTGCTAACAATTATATAAAAATACTTGTTATTTTTATAAATTGGTGTGGATCTCCTTACTGAGTCATGTGTATCATTTATTGGCTGTGTGTGTGCTGCAGATGTCTAGCACTCCTCTCTGATAAGCCTAAGGCTGCTCGACCACTCTACCCCCTGGAAGAGCACCATGAGATTGAAAGAGCAAGCCCTTGTCCATTTGTAAGGGAATATCTGGACTCTTTTCATGGCACACTTCTTTTTTGTTTGCCATATAAAGAGCCAGTTTTCTACACACACATAATCAATTCTAGACTTTTTATCCCTTGAATTCTCAAGGCTGGAGTTCAGTGTTGAAAATATTTTGCCCTTGGCACTTATTAGTGGCCAGGACCAAACACTGCCAACATGTCTCTTCATGGTCGAGGCACATTTTAGCACAGAGCAATGTTCACTGTCCCTTGAGTTTTGACTCATTAGTTCCATAAATAACAAAGAGGGACTGAGGGCTTTTTTCAGGTCCAGCATACATGCCCAAACTACAGAAATACAAAGAGTATGCAGTTCCTAATTTTAGAAATAAGGGGAAGAAACCGGCTAGAGTGGTCTACAATTACAGGAGGAACAGGGGTTCCTCCTGTTGGAATTTAGGGCCCTCACACACCCGGCTGGGTGTCATGCTTCATCCTAGGGCGTGCTCCTCGTCAGGTCGGCGCTGCAATACCTGACGGGCTCCCTATGAGGGGCTCTTTGGCGGAGATCTTTTATTCGAAATTGTCGTAAGGTGCAGTGGGGGTGAGGGGCCTAAGTCGTGTAGATAAGGTGAGTGAAGGTAAGTGACTCAAAGAAAAGTTAAAACAGGAAATGGAAGTGTTACCGAAGAATTCTTTTTTTTTATCAATAGGCCTTCCAACCTGATTAAAAAAGAAAGAAGGCACACTCCAGATGTAATGTCTCGGGTTTGGTGCTATGTTATGTAGCAACATTTTCTCGCCTAGTAGTCGGTTGATCTAGCGGCGATTCATCAGGACCTAGTAAAATCAGTTCTATCTACACAAGGGTGGTTGTCTGGTGATGTTGCCCTGATAAACCAACCTAAACAATACTCTAAATGTAGTACCTGTTAAAGTGTGACTAGCCATAATCGGGTCTGTAATCTACAACATCAATCCCCGGACGGTCGGACACATGGAACTTCCCTGTGTCAATTGCTGAATTTGCAACGCGTCCGCGGACCTACCCAATGCTGCCGGACCCTAAATTCCAACGGGAGGAACCCCTGTTCCTGCTGCAATTGTAGACCACTCTAGCCAGTTTCTTCCCCTTATTTCTAAAATTAGGAACTGCATACTCTTTGTATTTCATTAGTTCCATGGCCCCATCTCAATGACTGACAGATTCAGTGATACACCAAAAGGCGTATATATATATATATATATATATATATATATATATATATATATATTATATATATATATATATGCAGAAAACAACTGTCTGGTATTCAAAGAGACAAACCCTCATGAAAATTCAAAGGCATCACAACTGTCCCATATGAGGTGTTGTCCAGTAGATGTATTTAATTATGATAAGGGACAGGTAGCAAAAGATTAATGGTGGCTAAAGTTAGCAATAGTGCAAAGCAGAGCAGCAAACAACGTTGTTGCATTGTGCTCGAGGGAGGCAGCAGGACTGCAGCGTATCTACTAAGATATTGCTCTGCTGCTCACTTCCCCAGCACTGCCACTCTTTCAGACTTCCTAGTGACTCACACACATCTTAGCACCATTGTGCGCTGTACAGTGCAGCACATATGCAATGTGTGACAAGTTAGGTGAAAAGTAAACTATTTTAACTTGTTAGTGTCTTCCTTTAGGAGGCATTATTTTTGGCACACAGCCTGCATACCATGGTTAATATATAAGGTTTTGTAGCAAAAACCATGGCTGATAGTATGGGAACACCTATGTACCACCCATTGGACTCCCCATTTATGCAAAGTAGAGCAAAGTGCTATTTGCTTTACTTTTAGGATTAGTTTCAATCGCATAAAAGTTTTGCTCTGGAAAATAAATACATTATCAACTCTTTGTCCCAGTTTGTGCCACTTTTTCTGACTTTTTATCGTTTCAAAGTGTTGATAAATCTGACCCGAAATGTCTAGCGTTACTGATATTTTCTTGTAGGGGAACTTTTAAATTGGAAATGTTAGAGTCATGTTTCAGTGGTTTGAACTGATTATGAAAGTTAATTTTTTTGCTGTGATAATGCACACAGAAGATGTGTATCTGTGTTTAGGAAAACAGCCTTTTGTTGTGCTCCATTCTAACATTTACTCTTAGACAGTTGTATTCAGTCTTCTGTTTAATTTGGAATACACTGAGACAATCTGGTAACAAAACTATTTCTTGCCCCATCTAAGATTTTTTGAAGTCAATAGGTCTGATTTCAATAGTCTTATACATGGAAAAAAGGCATTCATGCACTTTGTTTGCACATTAGCACACTGATGACAAACCCATGGCAATATTTATTGTAAGCTACTCTTTTATATTGTGTAATGACTGTTAGAACATTGGAATGTTGGGAGCTCCCTTGAAAACAGTGGAGTGCTCCGTGCTTCTAATGGCCAGTAGAAGTCCAGAGCTCCAACATTCTAATGTTTGCTCACAGCTGTTGCTGTGAACAACAGGCTGAGGGAGCCCCAGGGGATTTCAATCCCCTTAGCTCCATGAGGCCTTTGTTTTACACATTAGAACATTCTGCCCTCTAGGGGCGGAATGTTCTAAAATTCTTAAAGCCCTCCATAGCGGGCTCTACCAGCCATTAAATGCCCGCTCCCGTGTTAAAGGCCCGAGCCGAAACGATGGTGTGGGCCTTTAATGTCTGGTCGAGCCCCACTACGGCGGGCTCTAAGGCTATAGTAAATGATGTTCCCAAACTAAAAGAAGCCAAAATGATGCAGACATTCTAGAAACTCATCATAACTAATTTTTCATGTCATTTCTTTTCTATGTAAAAAAATCATGAAATGGAAAAATAAAACACACTCCAAGTCTAGCATCACAACTATGAATCAAACGTGGACCAACATTATACACACCATTAGCTCTTTGTTTGTAGTCAGCCACATTATGTAATACCAAACAATGGGCATCATTACGATTGCGGGCGGACAAAGTCCGCCCGCCACCGCAACGGCAAACGGGACCGCCCGCAAGAGGTGCGGCGGTCCTGCCAAGTCTATTAGGATGCCACCGCCACGGTGGCGGTGGCATCCCGCATCATATACATTGCGGTGGGCGGTGCTGTGAGCAGCACCCGCCGCAATGTGAATGAAGCATGTTGCGCATTGGCATGCACAACGTGACAGGCACCGCGCGGTGCCTGCCACCCTGTGCATGCCAATGTAGGGGGGTACCATAGGTACCCCCCAAGTGCACCCCCGACCCCCCCTCCCCCGGGGGCCCACAGCGGGCCCCCATTGCAAAAGACCGTATGCCTTTCCATGGCGGCAATGCCGCCATGGAAAGGCTGCTTTCCGCCACCATCCTAATATGGATGGCAGTGTCTTGCAGACACCGCCACCATGTTAGAGCCCTTTTCCGCCCGGTCCCCTGTCGGACCGGCGGAAAACCGGCAGACGGTCTTTCCGTCCGCCGGGGTCCCCCCCGCTATCGTAATATGGCGGGGGGGAAATGGAATGCGGGCGGTGAAAAATAGCGGGCAGATCGCCACCGCCATACGGGCGGTGGTGATCCGCCCACTATCATAATGACCCCCAATGTTAGAGAGAAACTGTAAATGTAATTGACAATATGCCAGGACAGTGAATGAAAGTGATGCACATCATCTACTACCTGATACTGTAAGAGACATTATTACTATGAAAATTAAACAGGAGTAGATGTGATTATACAAAGGATTCTAGGTAGGCGATTGTTCAGTCCTGCCCACAACTCTTTGAGTGTCCAATGACTCACCATTGAGGCAATTCTGTCTAGCAAGAATAAATATTAGTTTGTTTCATGTTCTAGAAAGGTATACAGCGTAATTGTTTATCTGACTTCTATTGCTTAGTGGTAGATACTGCTTTTTAAAACCACGCTGTCCTTTCACCTACCTCCTTACACTTAATTCTCCTCCGTGAGACGTGAGACGTCCCCGTTCCGCCACGGCTTGTGCCGCTTGAGCGGAGGGGCGTGGTCTTTCCTGGTCTTTCCGCTGTGCTTACCGGAAGTGAGGGTCAGCGTTCCAGCTTCTGACGCTTCTGCTTTCCCTTCCTACCTATTTAAGGCAAGAGAGGGCACGGACGCCCGCAGCGGCGCACTGGCGGCGCGCCAAAGGCAAGCCCGTCTGCGCCCGTATGTGCCTGCTCAATTTTATTTTTCCTTCAGTTAGCATCAGCGCTCCCTAGCCCAGGCAATGACAACACTCCGTTATTCAAGCCAACAACTTAAATCATTAAATATACCCCATACTGCCCTTTTACCTGAGGGCCTTCTGGCCACCCCTGTACCTATACCTACTCCTAAAGTAGACACTGGAACCAAGCAAGATGAGCCCGTCCTCCACCCTGAACCCCGGTTTAAGAACAAAATAGACATGGATACTGCTGAGACATCTAAGCAACTAACCGGGCTCTACTTTAATGCCCGCTCAATCACTAAACATGCACTAGAAATATGGAGCTTGCTCGACATAAAAAAGCCAGACATTTGTTTCATTACTGAAACCTGGCTCCATGAGTCTGCCCTCTCTGATGTGGCAACCACGTTCCCTCCTGATTACCATCTAACCAGACTAGACAGAAACGTCAGAAGAGGAGGCGGTATAGCAATAGACGCCAGGGCTGGACTGGAGATTACCATACTGGAGACCATTACCTTGAAATGGTGCGGACTGTGTATTTTTAGAATTGAAAGACAATCCAAGGGATCCTGGAGAGGTGCCTCAGTGTACAGACTTCCCGGCCCGGAAACCAACTTTATAAACCATCTGATTGAGACAACTGCCCCACATGTATCAGCAGCTGACAACCTTCTCCTCATTGGAGATTTTAATTATTACATGGAACTTCCCTTAGACACTGACACGAGTCAACTGATCTCTAATTTGAATACACTGGGGCGAGTTCAAATGAACCCACCCATTTGGCAGGTCACACCCTTGATCTTTTGTTTACCAACACAGCCAGTGTCAAAGTGGAGTCCCCTATCCCTCTGCTCTGGTCCGATCATAGCTTACTGAAATTTTCCCTACTAATAGCCACCACCAAAAATGATCTCAACAGTGAGCACACATGGAGCAGGCCTTGGCGGAAAGTCACTCCTGCCACCTTTTCAGCCCACTTTAGCCCCTGTACTTACTATGCACCGAGAATATTGATCATGCAGAAAGGGCCTTTGAGGCAGCAATTACACTGGACCTGAACACCTTTGCTCCTCTGTCAAGGGTCAAGCTTAAGCTAAGGGGATCACCGTGGTTTACTGAATCACTGAAACCTAAACTGAAAAACATTCTAGCAGGAAAGCCGAACGCAAATGGAGAAAAATCAAAAGCACTGAAGATTGACAATGTATAAACTCATCCATTGAGGTTACCTAGATAATATTAAATTAGCTAAAAAACTGTATTTTATTAGTAGGATTGACAAAGCTGCCAACTCTAACAAAGAGCTCTACAAAATATTAAAGAAATTTACCAATCCACCCCCCTGTTAGCCCAGTAACCTATCTTCACGAGAATAGGTAGACACTTTGTCCACTTTTTTTGAGGAAAAGATCAATATTATCCATAGTTCTTTCCCGCATCATGATATAAAAAATCCCGACAATGATCCTGACATCAACTTTAACCCTACCATTCCTCTTTTAGAAGAATTCACTGCATTTACCTTAGATGAAGTTTCAACTGCCCTGTCGAAGATCAAGTCGGGCTCCCCAGTAGATCCGGTCCCACCTCGTTTCTTTTCAACCATGGCCCCCTCACTCCTCAAGAACCTCACCGATCTATTTTAACATGTCCTTAGCTCAAGCAACAGTCCCTGTAAGATGGAAAGCAGCAAGGGTTAGGCCCATTTTGAAAAAAACATCTGCTGACCCTAAGGAACCCAGTATTTATTGCCCAATTTCTTTGATTCCTTATTTTGGAAAGGTACTTGAGTCCTTGATCAACAAGCAGCTAACTACCCATTTGGAGAGTCATGGATTGTTGGATCCTTCGCAGTCAGGGTTTAGAGCTGCCCATAGCACCGAAACCTCGCTGGTGGAGGTTGTCGACAATATAAGACTTGCCCAGGACAACGAGCAGTCAGCAATGCTTGTCCTATTGGACCTGTCGGCCGCTTTCAACACCATCTCCCATAGTATTTTAAAACAACGGCTCTGGGAGATGGGAGTCAGGGGATCAGCCCTAGATTGGCTTAGAAACTACCTAACTGATCGAATCTCCACCTTACAATTGGGCACCCTGGTTTCCCGTAGTCGGCTGGTAAAAATGGGAGTCCCCCAGGGATCCATCCTAAGTCCCATGCTTTTCAATATTTACCTGACACCTTTGGCCAAAGTGATCAGGTCCTACGGGTTTGATGTGGTATCGTCTGCTGACGACACCCTGTTACTGATCACTCTTGGCCCCAACCCTACCAACACGAGGCTCCGATTAAAAAATTGTATGACCCACATTGATAATTTGATGCACATCAACCATCTCAAACTCAATGGTAGTAAGACAGAGTTCATCCTTTTTGATAAGGCACACGAATTCTGGTTGAACGACTGGTGGCCTCAGAGCCTTGGTCCCTGTCCTTCTCCTATGCCTATGGTGCAGAACCTTGGAGTGAAGATTGACAACCAGTTATCCATGAAAATCCATATAAACCATATAACCAGTACCTGCTACGGAATAAAGCTTCGCTTACGTAAAATCTTTCAATGGATTCCAATTGAATCAAGGAAACTGCTTGTCCAGGGACTAATCATAAGTCGGCTCGACTACAGAAATGCCCTGTTGGCTTCCATTAATGAGGAGCTCTATTCCAGACTCTAGGTCTTGCAGAATACTGCTGCTAGGCTGGTACTAAACCGCCCATCAAGGTCTCCATCTGCATCCAGTCTGAAGAATCTTCACTGGCTCCCCATCAGGAAACGAATCCGTTTCATGGTCCTCTGTCTGGTACACAAGAACATGTACAGGAATGGGCCAAGCTACTTAATCAAGAAACTCAGCTGGTATCAGCCTAATAGGACGCTTAGGTCGAGTACCAAATCTCTCCTTGCCCCTCGTAGGATCCACACCGCCAGGAATGGCGGTAGATCTTTCTCC
The DNA here is from genome assembly GCA_963921515.1 of Calotriton arnoldi. Classification (NCBI taxonomy): domain Eukaryota; kingdom Metazoa; phylum Chordata; class Amphibia; order Caudata; family Salamandridae; genus Calotriton; species Calotriton arnoldi. Next base: position 37,784 of record CAWUFW010022315.1, on the reverse strand, counting down.
TACCTGGCTCCTGCTTTTTGGAATAAACTTCCATTACAGCTCCGTACTATCACAGATCACAAGCTGTTCTGCAGGGAATTAAAAACTTGGCTATTTGATCACCTATAACGGCCCTCTCTGTTCAATTGACCTTCAGCCCTTACAGGAGTTTTACGCTAGCGCCATGAGACCCTTGGGTGATATGTGCGCTTAATAAATCTCTTTGACTTGACTTGACTTGCTTATAACAAGTCAAGAAGCCATCCTATTAGTCTCAGGTAATGTTAAACTGTTCATCATAGAAATGGAGGCTGATGTTATAATTCCAGCAACCTTTACTGACAGTGAACAGTGATGACAGTTTTGTCACATGATTGTTATAAAGGTGAATTATTTTCTTGATGTTTTCTTTTTCCAGTGACCAGTGGTAATGACAGTTTAGTGTCACAACAATATATTTTTTCATGTTGCAGAAAATGTACAGTGCTTTATTGTTTTTTCTGTGTTTTCTTGGTTGTAAAGCATCAAGGAGTCACCCTATTAGTCTTAGGTATTGATAATTTGGAGCACATTGAAACAGAGCTATTATTTGTGGTGCAACACCCCCTTTGGCAGTGAGACATGACGAAAGTAGAGTCTTGTGCTGAAGGTAGGTGTGGGTGTTCTGAGGGAGTGATAGTGATTGTAAAAGAGATAGTCACTCAGAAAGATACATACATTTCAAAGCCTACCAGCTACAGTGTTGATTTACCTACACAAATGAGTACCATCCACTCATGAATTCATTGTGTGCTGCCAACCAGCATAGTTGCAGCCAATAATCCCAGGAATCTTTATGAGCCTTCAGTTCATGTAGGTGTGATTGACACTAAATAGAACCACAGGGAGAAGCTCCTACTTCAAATCCAACAAAGGTCATTGGTTCTAGGATTTGAAGAAACTGTGCACACCCTGTGCAGACAAATACACAAAGGGGGATATCCAGTGCAGTGTTTATTCTAATGCTAAGGCTTACAAATCTAGAAATGTGTATGTGTGAGGGAATTTTTCATGATCTATGTTAAGTCTTGTGAGAGTGTAAAGAATCTTCTTGTTTTAAGAAGGGTGGTGTTTTTATTTCCATTGGTCATTGCAAATTGATGCTTTGTGCACTTCCTCTCCATAATATTTTCACTCTCTAGAGTCAAGGGGTGTGAGGATTTTGTTTTTGTCAGCAATGTTTTGGACTTTCTTCATTCTTATTCTTTGCAAAGTCTGCCAAACCTTCAATTTTAACTTTACCCTCTTTCACTTCAAGAACATTTTCACCTCATTGCAACAGATTTTCCACTAATCAAGTCAACCTAAATGGAAACAATTATGTTGAGCTTTGCAAGCTTACCTTTTGGAAGGTTTGCAGTTGTATGACGTTACAACGCATGCCTTTACCACGCATGCCTTTACCACACAGTATTTACCACAGATATACCATTACCACTCACGTCTTTACCTTGCATGTGTTTACCACGAACATACATTGAAATACTTTAAATGAACCATTGCCACGCATAACATTACCACGCAAACATTTACCACGCAAACCTTTACCATGGAACATTTTAATATAAATAAATGGACATACTTATGGATTAAAACATAAAATGATATCTACAAAGACAATGCAATTATACTGTGAGATATCATATTTTTAAACACATTTTTGTGAAAAAATGTGATGCACATCTTCATGGAACAGAACACAACACAATGCAACACATCACACATCAACACAATAAATCGCAACCCTATGCACATTTTTCAAAGGTGATGCTACCAACACAATGCAAAACAACACAACAGTATGCAAATTCCTTAAATATCATTATATATTAACAGAACACAACTCAAAATATCGCAACCCTTCACAAATATTTCCCAAAATAAACAACACATCCCAACATGAAGTAAACGTATTCTAGAGTAGTTAAACAGCATTTACATCTCTTTCCCCAACCGAGATGGCTGACAAATTCTGAGAAGAAGGTCAAATACACGTTACATTTCACAACATAAATAATTATAACTTTAGTCATGTTTTGCTTGAGAAAAAACATACTTTTCAACTCTTATTTTAATGTAAACTATAGTATGCCCTTAAAAAATATATAGAAACAGGCACCCACCATTGTGTAGTCAGTGGTACACTGCCTTCTGATGTGTCCACACACACTGGGTATAGGAGAGTGAGATGTACTGAGAAAGACTGCCATCTATGTTTGAAAGTATGTATGACTTGCGCATTTTATAAATAAATAAATAGTAAGATATATTATTTGAGTTAAATCTATTAGCTTTATTTGCATTTTCAGGCATTTCTTTCTGGATATTGAAAAGAAAACTTAGACTGTGAAGGTTTTCTAATTAGACTACAGTGTAAGTTAATAGAGACAAATATATATATTTTTTGTAAATTGAAACATTTTTACAACATTGAGAATATTAAAATGTATTTTTCTTAAAATAAAAAATAATTTTAGAATACACTGGAAAGGTACTGGGCAGTCACTAGGGGGGCAAGTGTTACCCCAGGGAAGGTGCTGGACAGTGACTGGGGGGCAGAATTCCTATTCTTACTCCATCAGTGCTTACCTCAGGGAAGGTGCTGGACAGTGACTGGGGCAGATTTACTATTATAACTCCGCTAAGTACTTACCTCAGGGAAGGTGCTGAACAGTGGCTTGTGGGGAAGATTTACTATTCTAACTCCGCCAAGTGCAAACTCAAGGAAGGTGCTAGACAGTGACTGGGGGAGCAGATCACTATTCTAACTCTCTCAAGTACTCACCTCAGGGAAGGTGCTGGACAGTGATGGGGAACAGATTTTCAATTCAAACTAGGGGGCAGGTTTACTATTCTAACTCCACCAAGTGCAAACTCAAGGAAGGTGCTAGACAGTGACTGGGGGAGCAGATTTACTATTCTAAGTCTGCCAAGTACTTACATCAAGGAAGGTGCAGGACAGTGACTAGGGGCAGATTTACAATTCTAACTCCGCCATGTGCTTACTTTAGGGAAGGTGCTGGATAGTGACTGGGGTGCAGATTTACTATTCTAAGTCCGCCATGTACTTACCTCACTGATGGTTCTGGACAGTGACTAGGGGTGCAGATTTATCATTCTAACTCTGCCAAGTACTTACCTGAGGGAAAGTACTGGTTAGTGTCAGCCGGGGCAGATTTAATATTCTAACTCCGCCAAGTACATACCTCAGGAGAGATGCTGGACAGTGGCGGGGTGGGGAGATTTGCTATTCTAACTCCGCCAAATGTAATCTCAGGGAAGGTGATGGACAGTGATGGGGGCTATATGTAGTAAGATATTTCTCTTCTTTTTAAAGTACAACAAAAGCAACCTACTCATAGAAAGAAAATCTTCTAACAACAACAAGAAACACTAAAATAATTGATCCAACCAGAAGCAGAAACAACATAAATAAGGTAAAAATATAAAACAGTACAATGTAAACTGATAAATGACAAAAAAATACATCTAGAGATGCAGGAAAAACTCAATAATGGCATTTAAATATCTTTCTAACCATAGACACAGCAAAGAATCAAACCATCTACCCCGCCTCAAGAAATTCAAAATTACATCTCCAAATTCCTGAAACAAACACTGCTAGTACAAAAGGTAAATTAACTCGTAATAAACAGAAAATCCCTTTAATAAATACATTCTTTTTTTCAAAGCAGGATACTAACATAGAGGTTTGTTTTCCACAGTTCAAACAGCATTAGTTAAGATTTCAAGCAATAGCTTTGAACTTCTCTCTATAGGAATGGGCCCAAAACAACTGGAAAACTAAACAATCTCATCACATCACACTCATACTAATTTTTTCCTGTTTTTTTTTAGATTTTTTCAAGAATGCAAAATTCATGTGAAACAAGATATATTCTATCTAAAAGAGGTAACAGACTTTTCAAATAAGGTGGCTATATTTATTGGAAGGAGAGATTAACTGATCCCAGAGGTCATTGGAGGTGTGTTGAATACTTTTCATCCCATTGCAAAGGCAGAGCGCTTACTCCTGGTGACACATTGGAAAGAAACACAGAGCATAACCACTTTGCCTCTGCAATGGTGATTGAAGTTGGGGAAAAAATACAACAAATAAAGATACTAGCAGACACCTCCAATTAACCCTGTGGTTCAATTTTGAGTGAGGTAGCCCAGAACATCTCGCTGCATGTTGCCAGTTGTATGTCCACAATCCCAAATTTAAGAAGAATGGTTCAACGACAAAAAACGGGTAAGTAATCCACAAACAGTAGCTCCGCAATCCTACTCTGATATTAACATCTCCCTTGAACTACTGTTTCTTTTACTAACAAACCTTATCTACTGTATGATAACGAGAACCCTCTAAGACGAATAATAGTCTTTAGTACAATAAATAACACAGTAACCTTTGAGAATAGTGAAATTTGGATGATGGATGGGACTTTTAAATCAACTCCCCATCCATTCACCCAAATATATACTCTTCATGCAAACATTAACAACACTACCATCCTGTTAGTTTTACGGTTTACTCTCTGACAAACAATTCTCAATTTACACTGAATTTTTAACAGTTATAAAATCTAAAACAGTAAAGAAAAGTCCTTAGAAAATAATAATTGACTTTAAATTACAAATGATTACTACAAATAATAAAATATACCCTAACACACATATTCAAAGATGGGTTTTTTCACTTTTCCCAGACATATTGGTAAAACATTCTGAAAACATCCTTAGCTGAGGATTATATGTCAAATAGTAAGCTGCAATATGAGCTAAAAACTAACAGCAGTGTATCTCCTGAATGTGTGGATGACATACAATCAGAATACTTTTCACAAAACATGGAAAAATTAGCTCAACTTCTAAAATACTTCGAAGACATGTGGATTAGCTGTCTAAGCAGGTTGGATCACAGAAGGAAACAAAGGTTTCCTATAGAATGGTTGAACTGGTATTCAACCCGCTTAGAAGGAGTTGCAAAAAAACGGAAATGCCATAGAAGGTTGGTATAATTCTTTTAACAACTCATTAGGAAAACTCACTCCCACCTGTATCATTTCCTGGAAATTTTGATGAAAGAGCAAAGTTTCCAGAAAATTAGAATGGCACAATCATTGTCAGGTAGTCTAAATCTCCATATATCCAAAAAAGTAAAGAGATGTCAGAAAGACTATTGGCAAAAATCAATCAATTTCCATTGATGGAGCTTCAGACTACCTCGACAATATTGCATACATCTTAAACTACTAACCCCAATTAGTACCCTCTAAAATTATTCGCCTGTTTTAACTGTATAAACTAATTAAACTGGCATTTTATTATTTGTAAATTAATAAAGTTATTTGAGGTCCTACCTGTAGTTGTCTTCTTTCTTCAAGTCTTGTTGATATTTTAAGAATCTCTCACCAAGAGTCTCAAATGATCAAATAATTCAAATAGTTCTCCACAAATCCCAAAAAACCATAAAAAATATCAAAGCAAAAACCAAGGGGCAGATTTACAAGCCCCTTGCACCACTTTGCGTCACTTTTCCCATGTTAAAAGTGACGCAAAAGTGGCGCAAGGGCTTGTAAATCTGCCCTCAATTTTTCAAGTTAACCAAAATATACGGAAAAAAAAATATTTTAAAATCTATGCATTTCCCCAAACAAAATGAATAGATGAAAAGAAAAAACAATCCAATAACCCACCATTTTTTCTTCAAAAGTGTTGCAGTGCAAGAGTGGTAACATTTTATTATACACTTGCTCTCCTTACTACTGAACTGTACTACAGACAATCTGCAGCATCTCCATTTACCACAGAGGCAATGATCCTCTGATAAATCTTTCTCTACGAATAGGAGGGGTGGAAATTAGGGTGGCCAAACACCATATTACCTTTCCAATGAGGACCATTTATTGATAACTAACTCACAATATTGAGACCAGATTTAGGTACACCACTTTTAGGCCATGCTGTAGAAAGAAAGAATAGCAACAGGAAGACCCAACCTCCTGAAGAAGTTGAGTCAGGCTAGAATTATGCAGACCAAAATCTTTCCAACAGCAACACAGAACAAGAGATGTATTACTTGATGTTCTGACAGAGCTTGCTGAGTCTCCCTACAACGCATTTAAGTAATCAGCAAAATAGCACAGTTTCAATGTAAGAACCAACGAGACTCAATATTAGACTCAGTCAGATATTAAATTAATTTGGTTATTGTATTAAAGATTCAAAATGTATAGCAATAAGCAATCTTTTTGAGAATTTCAGTTAAGAATATCACAGCTTGCATTAAAGTGCCAAACATTTAGGCAAGGCTTTATCGGATGGTTAAAATTAGTTGACAGAGTTACAGAGTGCCACCACCATTAAAGGCAGAAGGAGAATTAATTTGTCTAACAGCTCAAACCCTACAAAGAAGGAGAAAGGGTTTCGATTTAAAGTCCATTGGTTAAGTCCATTAGCGTGGACCAAAAGAAATAAAAAAATGGAATGGTTCAGCAAAGAAGGTTTCAGGCTATCAGCTACCAACTGTACCCTCAGCAAAGCAGTCCAAATGTAAAAGGATAGTTCTTAGTAATCGTCAAAAATAGAGCAGCATAGCGTTCGGGTCTCAGAGTAGGAAAAATCAGAATGGCGGCGCTCCTCCTTTGGGGTTTCTTCTTTCATAAAGTCTCTAACGAAGTCCCAGTGATGTAGCATCACACCACCATTGAAAGACTGTCATATGCTCAGAGTCACATAATGTAACCTAGGACACTCGCAACAGTAAGATGCTTTCCCATGATAGTCATGAGAAACTATAGATTTGAAAGTACACATAGGCCTAACATAGGTGAAAAAGAAATACAAAGTAGCAGTCTATAGTAACAGCTGAAATTCTGTTCCCGCAGGAATAATTGGGAACGTTGAAGAAACATTTAGGAATGTTGAAAGTTACATAGGTACTGAACAAATAAAGCAACATTTCACTAGTTGTTAAGGAACCAGTGTATTAGGTCAGGGGGAAGGTCAGCATTAAAGACAAAGCATATTTGAAAGAGCCTTTACATTGGCATTACACAATTTAAAGGAAATAAACTCTAAATCAATATCAAATATAGTGAAATAAAATCAATTCCATTAGGGAATATGTAGAACATTCACCTGACATTATTACAAGGAAATAGCTAAAGTTAGAAATACCTTACTGCCACAGTTTTTCTCAATATTCATATAAGTATATAATTTTCTAAATTCACATTACAAAATTAATTTTTACTTTTCATGAACTATAGAATCGCTAGTATTATTAGGTGAAATTTCAAAACCGTACCTAGTTTCTACACATTTTTGCACCGACTTTTGCTAAATGGTGCATTCTAACAGAAGGCATTAGCAACACTGGGTCATATATTAACAGCACAGTTTTCATCAGAAAATGTTAACAAACAACATGTTCATAAGAAATTCTCATAAACGCGACTCGTTTATATGTAGTATCATTACTTTGTATGTATGTTTATTTCATCTTACATTTTAAACCACGCTTTTATGGTGCATCTACTACACTTGTCTCAGTTTCATGTGTCACTGTGTCTAACGTGTGCAAAGTGTACTTTCAGCGGGTCCTGTTTTTAATCAGTAAAAGTGTCATGTATTATGATTTTTGAAATCTTGCATCAATAGGCTCCTCCCTCTGATGGCAAATCAAGCCATTACCTTATCTACCACATCAAATCTCATCACAGATTGTGGGTTTGTTGTCTTTAACCCTTTCTTTCTACTCTCTGAAAGTTTTTATTTCATTATAATATTTACATTGTTCATCCTCCATTTCAAGATCAGTTCTTGTTCCTTTCACTCCATGATTTTTACACTTTCTGTATCTGCAAAATTTGATCGACAATTTCATCAGCATTAAGCACAATGAGATTGCCATTAAAGGTCTGAAGGTGGAAATCACTAATCCATTTCCTAGGTTTCCCAACCAATTGCTAACAGTTGACAATCTCTAACCTATGGATTCTCAGGCACCATCTGCTTTTAAGTCTTTCAAGTCCTTGTTTAAATCAGTAATGTTTTTAATGCAACCTTGTAAGTCTTTACTCCTGTCTGGTATGTAAGTGTAACAATGTTGGACTTTTAACAAATGGCAGACTCCGCCCTCCTTCGCAAGAAGGATATTAAGGGCAAGTCGATTTTTAATCACCATCAATCTTGTTAATAACATTTCTTCATTTACAGCAGAAAAACCTACAGTTGTACTGGTGGCAAGTTTATCACAATAGTAGACAACTTTATAATTTCTGAGAGTTTAATGCAACTCCCACGGAAGGTATTAGAACTCCAAATATATCACTTACTATTTCACTTGCACTCGCACTTCTTTTTATTCCCACATTTGTATCCACTAATTCTTCTTTAATTCACTTAACATGATACATTTTTAGAAAAACTATTCCCTAATTACAATTTCCATACCGTCCTTTCGGCAATTTGTAATAAGCACCCTTGGCACAAATATAATACACCACAGGGAAAATAGGATCTACACCATCTAAATATCTCCCAGTTTTCATACATTTCAAATGTATGCTCACATTCAGTAAACCCTACAAAAACAGCATTAGTATTTTATTTATTTCTGTATATACAAAGTTTACCGTTGTGCTGCCAGTATAAAACTAATGTAACCATTCCCTCTATAATTTTATTTTCTTCCTGCGGTAAGCTCCAAGCAATTAATTTAGGCAATGTATTAATATTATTTGTCACATTATCTTGTCTACTTTCCACTAACTTTATAAAATTCTTTTCAGCTCTCACTAATTTACATGTTAGGATATTTCTAAGTGCATAGGCCATGTCCAAAGATTTAGTTGGTTTAAATATGTAACCAATAGTTTCAACTGATGTAGCTTTGAGATGCAAATTTAAATGTTTAAGCACAGGAAGTTCAGAAAAGATCCAATCTTGATTAGAGTAATAATATTGCAATTGATCAGTACCATAAAATAAGCTAGCTAACACACTGCAGGAAATTCCTTATGTTAAAAGTGAGCTATGGTAAGTTACACCTTCAACAACTGATGAAGGTATTTGCATACAAATGTAGCAATCACCAACATCCACAGTATTTACATATTCGCCAAGTAGAATAGTATAAACATTTGAGCTAAAATCTATTCCCAAAGCATTGATGTGTAAAGAGTTGTCATTCAATTCAATGGAATCAGAATCACTTCTTTTAGCAGTTTCAAAAGGAATAGTAAGCGTAGATTCTTTCACAGAAACATAATGTGGCAGGTTTAAGAAAATAGGCATTGTAATTAATATCAAGAAAATAATAGAAAGAATCACAGTATATACACATGTGCGTTTGGTAGAGATTTCAGGGTCATACTTCATGGCTTCTCAAAATTCAGGCTGTTTTACTAAGGAGAAATCAAATATAGCAGCAGTGGTTTGAGCAATTCAACAAAGTCTTGCCACTAAAATGTTATGGCAAAACTCGAAATCTTCTAAGATACGGAAAGACTCTCATATCAGTGTCGTTGATGAGTATATTCAGGAAAAAATGTGTCAGTCTATCGACTAGTGCATCCAGATTGAAATTCAAATCAACAACAAAGTTTGTTTCAAGGGGGTTCAGGTGGACTCATATTGTTAAGACAATGCTTGTAGAACTCTCTCGCCCACTCTTTTCGCAGTCAAATAAGTCCATCAGGAGAGGCATACATTTGACTTGGTACCTCTGGTCTATTTGATCTCCTCACAGCTGTTTGCTCATCATCTGTATCACTTTGACATGATTTTTCAGAATTTTCAGGAATAGTTGGTGGTACCCGGCCTGCGGTCAGACAGTTTCTCAAGATCTCACCTCATATGGGGCAATGGTATTCGGGTACAACTCACTTTCTTACTGCACTAGGCCCTTCATTAGAATCTGTACCTCTCACTGTCAACTCTCTTGTTTGTGGCCCTTCGGTACCTACAGTTGCCTCTATTGGACCCCCCCGCCCCCTCAGACGAAACAAGTGCTGGCCCAGCAGCTTGCTGGTCCCCAATAGCTTGACTAGCTTAATCCTCCTGTCTCACTGTTACCACTGGCACATTAGGAACAGGTGCTGTTGTATCATCAAAGGGGCTTGGAACTCTGCAAGTGTGGTTGCGTGTACCCAATTTAGGAGTCCTCTGCACTTCACAGGGGTATTGGTGACTAGGATCACCTGGAACGGCCCCCTCCAAGGAAGTCCCAAACACATTTTGTACACGTGTTTCTTCACCATTACCTTGTCACCCGGACTTGTCATGGCACTGCTCCTATTGGACCGCAAGGGCAGCTTCTCCAACCTGGTGAAAAACAGACTATACCACATCAATGAGGCCCTTGCAAAAATCCAAAATCATATCATTCGTTATGTTGACTAGAGCATTTGCAGGAACAGCTGGCAACCTCATCACATGTCCCATGATAACCTCATGGGGCGACAATCCTGCCCTCCTATCTGGAGTACTTCTCAAACTCATCAACACATGAGGCAATGAGAAGACCACTTCAGAGATGTAGAAGCAAATACTTTCGAAAATCTGGATTTCAGTGTGCCGTTGATCTGCTTCGCCAACCCAGAAGCCTCTGGTCGGAAACTGCAATGGAGCTTCTGCTCAACCTGTAGTACTACACATATCATTTTTAGGACCTCAGTATTAAATTAGTTCCGCGGTCTCACTCAAGAGGAGCTGGAAATTCGAACTTAGGATCAATTCCCTCAACATTAATTTTACTGCGGTCAAGCTATCATTCTATGAGTAGGATAGGCTTCAACCCATTTTGAAAAAATGCACACAATGACCAAAACATATCCTAATCCTTTACAAAGGGTCATCTCTATAAAGTTCATTTGCATCTGGTGGAAAGGACCTGCAGATTTACCAATGTGACTCATGACAACCTGTGTTTTTCTTCCTGGGGTTTGCTGCTGACAAACCACACAGCGATGATATAGTGTCTCAGCTGTTACTCTGAATTTGGGACTGAACCACACCTGTTGAGAAAGGTGCATCATTGAATCTCTCCCGACATGTGAAGGACCATGACAGTGCATTGCCATTGCTGACAATAGGCTATAAGGCAACATTGATCTGCCATCAATGTAAACCTGTCATGTCTTGTAGGCTAGTCCTGCCATGTATGCCCCTTTTTTACATACATTGTCCCATCCACACGACAATAATGGTTCCAAACAGGTGACCTTTTACCTAGTAGCTTGCTCCTGTCTCTTTGACACCAGGCTCTTAGTATTCTATCATAATCCCTGTACCTGACGTACATAAACATGTCCTCAGGCACTGCATAACTATTCTGTATAAGGGGCACCACTTTTTTCATCCTTGGCCAACAGCCCGCTGTGCATGATCGCATTTGTTTTGAAAAACAGTGATGATTGTTTTAAAAACATTTATGATTGTTTTCAAAACATATTGATTCTAGAAGAAACCCTGGAGTGACCACTCGAGTATATAAGACCCTTATTCCCCCCTACAAATCAGAGGAGAATTCCTTCCACGCTGACACAGGGTCCTGCATGCTGAATCTTCGACACCCAGCAGTCTGACATCCCTTGCCGGGTGTCATCCTCGAAGCAGAGATAAGGGACTAAATTCTCTACCATCAGGTGAGGGGGTTGGAGCTTCCCTAGGGGATTCTTGCCTATATACATATATATATCTATACACATATACATGCTACACCTATATATCTCAGCTAGGTACATTTAGGCAGATTGCGTAGGGCGCATTAAAGGAGTATGCAAATGCTACTGTTTTATCTGACCTGTATATCTTCATCTTCTTAGCACTATGGTTGAAATGTATCTACTGTTTACTATACTGGTGTGAGAAGTTGGCCTGGTATATGCTGTCCACTAATTATAGTGGGCACCTTGCACCAGTCCAAACAACCCCTTATTGGAGATAGGTTAAAGACAACCTTATTGAAAGCTATCCTAGTGATAGCTATGGAGAGCAGCCTTCAGGCTAAGTCTTGAAGGAATGTAAAGCAGCTTGTTTTACCAGTTTATAATCTCTTGAGTGATCAAATGAAAGAGCACCACACCAGGTATATATTCAAAATATATGTATTTATTGCTAAACACACCCCTCTAGTCTCTTTATGAGGCTAGAGTTCGAAGTGCATAAGTTAGAAGTTATTTAAACACAGTAATAGCACAAATACACGTTTGGGCCCTAGGGGCGTACCAAACCATATACCAATAAAGTGGTATGCGAACCACGACTGAACTAGACACTAGGCCTAGAGCCTCTAGAAGTGCTCGGACCACAAGGAACCACCCAAGGTAGTGACACAGGGGACCCACGGGAGACGCGTGCAGTGTAAATACACAACCGCGATACGCCGTTGACTTCTATGGAGAAAGTCGTGATCGGGAAATTAGAGAAAAGGGACACTTAAAAGAGGACTTGGACAAAACCCTTTGAGATCTAGGACTTTGAAGAGTCTCTACCCACGGGAGCACCGGAGTACTCGTGTTACCTCACCCAGGGAAGCCGGGTGCATAGGTGCCTTTCGGGGTCGGGTTTCGTCATCGATTCGAATGGCGATCTGCTGCAAAGTGCTGCTGGCGACCAAGAGAAAAGTGTCCGGGTGGATCCAAGAGTGGATCGGAGTTCTGAAGAACCTGAAAGCAGAGGGGACAGAGTCTGGGTCACTAGCCAGTGACCAGGAAGGCGATGGACAGATGCCCACCGATGTTGAGTGCTTCAGGTGCATTGACGGTCGTCTTGACTCTTCAGCCACGAGGTCCCGGAAGTGTTGTCGGCAACCAGGAGCAGGATTCGGGCTGGGATATGATGTCTGTCGAGTGCTGAGGTGTCGGCGACCGGATTGGACCCAACAAGCCTTGGCAACGGCAACTCTCGGTGAAGATGTAGATCGTCGATGGTGCAGACCAGCAAGGTCTGTGGAACTCACCCAGCGAGGGTAAGTGAGGGCAGGCCTGGTGCAACTAGGATGCCAAGTTAGAAAAGGATTGGCCTTCGTTAAGGGCTACTAGCCAACGGGCTAGCGACCGCGAAGGAGCCTCGTGACGCCGCACGTGGATCTGGCTTACAGGACACTCGTGGAGTGGGGGCCAGTGATCTTCGGTGCAGTTGGTGCTGGAGGCTAGGGCTACTCGGAGCCCAAAGCACGACTTCTTGGGAGACCCAGAAGAGGATGCACTTGCAAATGTGCTTGGTGTCCAGGGGTCACAGTCTCAAGTCACCCACGATAGCCACGGGTCTCAGCTTTGCTGGGGACTCAGGGTAACCTCGGGGAAGTCTGAGAATCCACCTCTGGTGATGCGATGACTTCGGCGTCCGACGGGAGCTTCAGAAATGCGAACCGGACAGACACTTCTTTGGTGCCTGCCAAGCAGGGGAGTCACTCCTTGACCCCAAGGGAGATTCTTCTGTCCTCTAATCGTGAGTAGAGCGTCGAAGGTCCAGGATTCAGTTTCAGAGTTTCGTCCAGGGATAATCTAAAGTCCTAAGGACTGGGCTCCTATCTTTATACTAAAGATAGGGGTTGGACTACTCTGTGGCCCCACCTATGGGTGGGTCAGGGCAGAGGGGTGGCTACACCCCTTTCCCTTTGTCCAGTTCACGCCAAAGCAGGGGCTGCAAGCCCCTGATCCGGTTTGAACTGGGGTATGCACTAGGGACACCAAATGTGCCCCCAGTGCAGGACTTCAAAGCACCCGAAAGTGCTCCCGCCCAGCCCCAATACACATTATCCTGTCTGGGGAGGTGGTCACACCTCCCTGGGACAGGAAACCTATTGTCCAGGCCTCCCCTGCCGGAGTTTCGTCCAGCAGCAGGAGGCCAGACTCGTGTCTGTGGCAGCAGCATCCATTTTGTGATGCCAGGGCTCTGGAAAGAAGTTACCGGACTAGTCAGAGTTAACATGTCTTTCCCTCTAGAAGGGTGGAATGCTACCCCCGCCGCCAGGATTGGCGGGGGGTAGTATTCCAAGATGTTTGACACCAAACACGACATGTTTAGGTGCAGCCATTCCAAAGTTAGCATTTTACCGCGAGGATATAATGCGCTTAAGAGTATATGGTCAGGCTGCACTACAAACAGCATCAGAGATGGTCTCCGAACGCTGCAGAGGGGCCCTGCTCATGCAGGGCACCCTCTCACATAGGAACCATGCACTCTGCCTTTAGGATTGATAAGGCCTGCCTTAGGAGTGACTTATAGGTTTATATGTGTGTATGTATTTAGTGATATAGGTAACCTATATCACAGTAAGGGGTGCATGCACCACCTTACCCAGGCTGCAGTAGCAGACCTGTGGTGTCAGTTTGGATGGCCTTCCAGGGGTGGCATAATACATGCTGCAGCCCCTGGCAGGCCTCTGAGGTACCTATGCCCTTGGTACATAGTATACCATATACTAGGGACTTATAAGGGCACTCCAGATCCCAATCAGTGATGTGCCTAAGGCACATGGAAACCATTTTAGAGAGGAAGCAGCTAGGCTGGGGTTCTGATTAGCAGGGCCCCAGCCAGACTAATGTCGAAAAACAGTGAAGCATCAGCAAAAGTGGGGGTACCCATGTGAAGCAGATCCTACTCTCCTACACAACCCCCCAAACGTAGGGACATTAAACTAACCTTGCCCAGTTAAGTCTTCATGTTCTAAGTGGAAATACCTAGAGAGTCCATCTGCATTCGCATGGTTACTCCCAGGCCTATGTTCCACTGTAAAGTCCATCCCCTGTAGGGAAATGGACCACCTAAGCAGTTTGGGGTTTTCACCCTTCATTTGTTTTAGCCATAAGAGGGGCTTATGGTCTGTCTGAACCAGGAAGTGTGTACCAAACAAGTATGGGCTCAACTTCTTCAGAGCCCAGACCACAGCAAAGGCCTCCCTCTCTATGGCTGACCAACGTTTTCTCTAGGGGTCAGCCTTCTGCTAATGAAAGCTACTGGCTGATCCTGACCTTCTTCATTCAATTGTGACAGTACAGCCCCTACCCCCAATTCAGATGCATCAGTTTGAACAATGAACTTCTTGGAGTAATCAGGACTCTGCAGAATTGGAGCAGTGCACATGGCCTGCTTCAGGTCATCAAATGCCTTTTGACAGCTAACTGTCCACTGAACCTTTTGGGCATTTTCTTAGAAGTTAAGTCATTCAGGGGTGTCACTATTGATCCATACCCCTTGACAAATCTCCTATAGTACCCAGTCAGGCCTAAGAAGGCTCTCACCTGAGTCTGGGTAGTGGGAGCAGTCCAGTCCATGATGGTCTGGATCTTGCTCTGCAAAGGTTGAACCTGGCCTCCACCCACAAGGTGGCCCAGGTACACAACCTGACTCTGCCCTAGCTGGCACTTAGTGGCCTTGATAGTCAGGCCTGCTTTTTGCAGGGCCTGTAAAACATTCCTGAGGTGGACCAGGTGATCCTCCCAGGTGGAGCTAAAGACAGCAATATCATCTAGATATGCTGCACTATAGGCTTCCAGTCCTGTGAGAACTGTATTCACCAACCTCTGGAAAGTGGCAGGTGCATTCTTCAGACCAAAGGGCATTACCACAAATTGATAATGCCCACTAGGGGTTGAGAATGCTGTTTTGGGCTTTGCAGCATCAGCTAGTCTGATCTGCCAGTAGCCAGCTGTTAGGTCAAATGTGCTGAGATATTTGGCAGAGGCCAAAGTATCTATGAGCTCATCTGCCCTGGGTATTGGATGGGCATCAGTCCTAGTGACTGCATTGAGACCCCTGTAGTCCACACAAAACCTCATCTCTCTTTTTCCACCACTGGTGTGAGGTTTTGGTACAAGGACCACTGGACTAGCCCAAGGGCTATCTGAGGGTTCAATAACTCCCAAATCCAACATTTTCTGGACTTCAGTCCTGATACAGTCCCTGACATGGTCAGGTTGCCTATAAATCTTGTTTTTAATAGGCAGACTGTCCCCAGTGTCCACTTCATGAGTGCACCAGGTGGTCTGACTGGGTGTCAGTGAAAGCATATGTCTAAACTGATTGAGGACTTGCCTGCAATCAGTTTGTTGCTGGGTAGTGAGGCTGCCTGCCAAGGCTACACCATCAACTGACCCATCGTCAGGGTTCTGTGAGAGCAGGTCAGGGAGTGGGTCACTCTCTTCCTCCTGCCCTTCATCAGTAGCCATGAGCAAGCCCATGTCTGCCCTGTCCACATATGGTTTTAACCTGTTGACATGGAGAACCCTGTGGGGACTCCTGGGTGTTCCTAGGTCCACTAAGTAAGTGACCTCACCCTTCTGCTCAACAATAGTGTGGGGTCCACTCCATTTATCTTGGAGAGCTGCTGGGGCCACTGGCTCCAACACCCACACCTTCTGTCTTGGCTGGTAAACAGTCAGAACAGCCTTTTGGTCATGCCAGGCCTTTTGAAGTTCCTGGCTAGCCTCAAGGTTTTTGGTTGCCTTTTTCATGTACTCAGCCATCCTGGAGCGGAGACCAAGTACATAGTCCACTATATCTTGCTTTGGGGGCTTGAGAGGTAACTCCCATCCTTCCTTCACCAAGCACAGTGGACCCCTCACAGGGTGGCCAAACAGAAGTTCAAAAGGGCTGTAACCAACCCCCTTCTGAGGCACCTCCCTATATGCGAATAAAAGGCAGGGCAAGAGTATGTCCCATCTACGCCTAAGCTTTTCTGGGAGCCCTTTAATCATGCCCTTTAAGGTTTTGTTGAATCTCTCAACTAAACCATTGCATTGTGGGTGATAGGGTGTCGTGAACTTATAAGTCACTCCACACTCCTTCCACATTGCTTTTAAGTACCCAGACATAAAGTTAGCACCCCTGTCTGAGACTACCTCCTTAGGAAAGCCCACTCTTGAGAAAATTCCCAGGAGGGCCCTTGCCACCACAGGTGCTGTAGTGGTCCTGAGGGGAATAGCTTCTGGGTACCTGGTGGCATGATCCACTACCACCAGGATAAACCTGTGCCCAGAGGCTGTTTGGGGATCCATGGGACCAACAATGTCAATCCCTACCCTTTCAAAGGGCACCCCCACCACAGGTAGTGGTATCAGGGGGCCTTTGTAGTGCCACCTGCCTTGCCACTGGCTTGGCAGGTTACACAGGAGCGACAAAACTCCTTACTGTCTTCAGACATGTGGGGCCAGTGAAAGTGAGGGACAATTCTGTCCCAAGTCTTGTTCTGGCCCAGGTGACCTGCTAAGGGAATATCATGGGCTAGGGTCAATAGGAAGCCCCTGAACGTCAGAGGTATAACCAACCTCCTGGTAGCACCAGGCTTGGGGTCTCTACTCTCTGAGTACAGGAGTCCATCATCCCAATACACTGTATGGGGACCACTAGCTTTCCCAGCAGCCTCAGCAGCAGCTTGCTGTCTGAGGGATTCAAGGGAGGGGCAGCTCTGCTGCTCCTGGCTCAGATCTGCCCTAGAAGGTCCCCCTGTCCCCAAGAACTCAACCTGGTCAGGTTCCAGTTCCTCTGGGACAGTTCCTTCTTCAGGGCTGAGATCATCCCCTCAAGGGACTGATCTTCCTCCTGAGCCAAGGGGGAAGGCACTGCCTTAACCCTACTACTCCTCCTCTTGGAAGGCACTTGGTCCATTCTTCCAGAATCCAAGGCCTGTTCAGTGCTAGACATTTTGGCTTGTGACCTGGTCACAGCAAACACATCTGCAGGGATCCCCAGCATTTCTGCATGGGTCCTGAGCTCCACTTCTGCCCAAGCAGAAGTCTCTAAGTCATTGCCAAGCAAGCATTCGACTGGTAGGTTTGCACTCACCACAACCTTCTTAAGGCCAGTTACCCCTCCCCAGGAGAAGTTAACAACTGCCAGAGTATGGTCTGTTCTGACATTGCTAGCATTGGTCACTTGGTACATCTCACCAAGTATAACTTGCCCAGGATTCACAAGGTCTTGTGTCACCATTGTGACACTTGCCCCTGTGTCCCTAAATGCCAAAGCCTCACGTCCATTGATTAAAGGCTGTTGTCTGTACTTGCCCAGATTACTGGGACTCACAGTGGAGGTCACATCCATGCCTCCATCACAGACTAACACAGCCTGAGTCAGTTCTCTGACTAGGTCAGAGCCCAACTCAGTTCCCAGGGTGAACCCTACTAAACCCTTGGCTGGAGCACTCCCACCAACTGTACTAGGGGGAACAGGTGCCTTAGGGGCATTGGTGGGTGCTGGACTGGAGTCTTTGTGGCCCCACCTATGGGTGGGTCAGGGCAGAGGGGTGGCTACACCCCTTTCCCTTTGTCCAGTTCGCGCCAAAGCAGGGGCTGCAAGCCCCTGATCCAGTTTGAACTGGGGTATGCACAGGGACACCAAATGTGCCCCCAGTGCAGGACTTCAAAGCACCCGAAAGTGCTCCCGCCCAGCCCCAATACACATTATCCTGTCTGGGGAGGTGGTCACACCTCCCTGGGACAGGAAACCTATTGTCCAGGCCTCCCCTGCCGGAGTTTCGTCCAGCAGCAGGAGGCCAGACTCGTGTCTGTGGCAGCAGCATCCATTTTGTGATGCCAGGGCTCTGGAAAGAAGTTACCGGACTAGTCAGAGTTAACATGTCTTTCCCTCTAGAAGGGTGGAATGCTACCCCCGCCGCCAGGATTGGCGGGGGGTAGTATTCCAAGATGTTTGACACCAAACACGACATGTTTAGGTGCAGCCATTCCAAAGTTAGCATATTATCGCGAGGATATAATGCGCTTAAGAGTATATGGTCAGGCTGCACTACAAACAGCATCAGAGATGGTCTCCGAACGCTGCAGAGGGGCCCTGCTCATGCAGGGGCACCCTCTCACATAGGAACCATGCACTCTGCCTTTAGGATTGATAAGGCCTGCCTTAGGAGTGACTTATAGGTTTATATGTGTGTATGTATTTAGTGATATAGGTAACCTATATCACAGTAAGGGGTGCATGCACCACCTTACCCAGGCTGCAGTAGCAGACCTGTGGTGTCAGTTTGGATGGCCTTCCAGGGGTGGCATAATACATGCTGCAGCCCCTGGCAGGCCTCTGAGGTACCTATGCCCTTGGTACATAGTATACCATATACTAGGGACTTATAAGGGCACTCCAGATCCCAATCAGTGATGTGCCTAAGGCACATGGAAACCATTTTAGAGAGGAAGCAGCTAGGCTGGGGTTCTGATTAGCAGGGCCCCAGCCAGACTAATGTCGAAAAACAGTGAAGCATCAGCAAAAAGTGGGGGTACCCATGTGAAGCAGATCCTACTCTCCTACAACTGGTACTTGCGATTTCTTTTATATGCTTCTGTCTCCTAATTGTCGCAGCAAATATGTTTTACACAAGACTGACGCAGGACCAATAAATACTTATTGAAGCGTCCTAACCTCCATCCCGTGTATTTTCTGATAGTAAAAAAACATGAGTGACTGAGCAAGAAGTACTGTACTGTTTTCCACGATGCCTAAGGAATCAGTGTTGTCATGTTCAGTGGTTGCCAGAAACTACCTACACCACTGTAATACACAGGGGGGTGGTACTGGCACTGTAGAGCTAGCTGGTCTAACAGCTGACATACCCTGTGGGGGTGTCCGGAAGCGGTTTGGACACCAAGCCCTCAGTTTAGGTCATCCAAAAAGCGCAGATCCTGGGGATTCCTAGGAACTACACGCATCATCTTCTCTCTTGGTAAAACCTGCTTGCACCCAACCCTGCTGTTCTGCTTCTGTCACCTCATCCTGGGAATTCTTCACCTCTTCCCAGGTATCTAAATCTGACAACAGCAAATTACAATCTGTGAAGTTGGATGTGTCTTTCAGTATTTCTTCATTAAAAGTATGTGCATTTAATCCACAATACCTTGCCATCTCATCAGCATAACAATTGCCAACTGTTACATAGTATGTACCTTGCCTTTGAGCGTGAAATTTTATAACAGCAAATTGTGCAGGCAATTGTAGGGACTGCAAAAGGTTCCTCATGCAATCTCCATTTCTAATGGGAAAACCAGAGGATGTCATGAACCCATGCTGTGACCACAATTGCCCAAAGTCATGTACGACTCCAAAGCCTGTATAAATTGAGACTCAGAGCTGTTTTGTAATGGGATATGCTTGTGTCAAAGCTATGACTGCAACTTGTGCAGAAAATACTCCTTGCAACCATGACACTTCCACAACACCTCCAACTGCACACACAGCATAAGCAGCTTTTCAGATTTCCTTCATTGTCTCTCAAACATTCTCTGCACCCAGTAAAATTTGCTCATACTTAGTCAAATGACTATTGGTCAGGTACTGTGTCTGAGTACGAGCCAACAGTATTGCCACTGAATGGGGCACAAATACTGTCAGTGGATGACCCACGACAATACTTTCTCACTGCTCAAGACTCACAAACGTAGATGCAACTGATTTCAAACATCAAGACAACGCAGCAGCGTTGCCTTCAAGTGTGGCTGAAAAGTAAACTATTGGCCTGCAATTACTTCCATGCATTTGTGCCAACACTGAAAGAGCACAGACTGCTGTTTCACTGCAAAATAACACAAGGCACTTGTTGTAATTAAGCATCCCCAAAGCTGGTGCTCTGCAAAGACATTCTCACATCTCTGTGAAGGCAGTCATGCAACTGTCATCCCAGGGTACCGGATCAGACATGCCTTAGTGTGTCAACCTCTGGAGAGGTTTTGCTGTTAAGAAAAAAGTTGGTATCCACTGTCTGCAGTAGCCTACCATTCCTAAGAAAATGCGGACTTCCTTTTGGGTAGCTGGAGGATTCATGCTAAGAATCGCTGAGATTCTTTCCTGTGACACTTTCCTTGCTCCTTTCTCAATGTGATGTCCGTAAGTGCAGGACTTCTGTTTTGCAAAAATGCGTCTTCGTCTTGGATACTTTCTGTCCATTTTATGCAAGATGGTTCAACAATGCGGTAGTGTCAATTTTGCAAACTTCCTTTGTAGTTGACACCACCAGCAGGTCGTCAATATACTGCACTAACACTGAATGATAAAGCATTATCAGAGGCTCGGCATTCCTTTTGACTATCTGATTAAAAATTGAGGGGCTTTCCATATACCCTTGTGGGACTCGTCACCATGCCAAAACATGACTGCCGAAATGGAAAGCAAATAAAAACTGACTATCTTCATGCAATAGGATAGAAAAGGAAGACTGGAACAAATCGATAACTGAAAACCATTCAACTTTGCATGGAATTTGAAATAAAATCACAGCTGGATTTGGTATCACAGGACAACATGAAACAACAATAGGGTTCACCCTTCACAAATCCTACACAATATGATTCTTGCCATTCGGCTTCTGCAAGCCAATAATGGAAGAGTTACATGGACTTTCCATTATCTTTTTCAGGATCCCTTGCTCAATTATTGAGTCGATCACAGGAGTAATACTGGCAATAGTATCTAGAGTAGGCCTGGGCAGTGAACTCTGCTCCATTTGTGGAGCTTGCGGAGTTTTTCACACTTCATGCTCGGCGGAGCTTGCGGTGTTCCGATAAACTCCACATTGCGTACAATGGTAAGTTGGCAAGCACGAGCGAAGAAAATCCAGCGCTAGACAGCTTCCCAGCGAGCTTTCTTAATGATGGGGGTCGTGGATGCTCGTGTTGAGAAACCTTCTGTTTGTGTGAAGGAAGCTGCCACTCAAGTAGAACTACTCAAGTGGCAGAAAGAGGCAGCGCCCTCTTGTGCTGCATGTGATGCAGTTTGTGCTGATTTTACAGTGCGTGGCAAACAGTCAGTGCTAAAAATCAATGCGAACGGCACATGGTAACACACTCCGCCACTCGCGGAACTCAGTGTATCTTGCTGGAGTTTTTTTGGCACTTGTGGAGTTCTGCATATTGGAACTCCCCAAACTCTGCCCAGGTCCGATCTGGAGACAAATTGTATTGTGGGATTCTTGGGAACTCGGCATTAGGTTTAATTGCAAGTCAAACTGGGCCGACACAATTAATTAGTCTAAAAGTTTTACCTGTAAAGTCCCAGACTTCAGGTAGCACTGTGTCTCTCAATTCAATGAGCAAATCCTCACTCGTCAGGAGAGGATACATCTCCACATCTGATTTCTGTTGGGCAAGTTTAAAAACAAGATTATCACCTTTTGTATAAAATTAAGTATTTCTGGGCGTGCAATAAAGTGAACAATTTAATTTACATAGTAGATCACGTCCACGCAGATTCACTGGACTTTTGTCACCCACCACAAATCGATGTTGATCCTTGAAGGATGCTATTTTAACTGTAGCTGGTTCTGAAATTGGGGTAGACAACTTTTTATTTGTAACCCATATAACTTGGATACTTTCTCCAGCGAGGGGTAGGTTAGGAACCTCTGCTGTTCTTACAGTAAAGTGGGTAGCACCAGTGTCGACAAAAAATGTGACAGGATTCCCATCCACTTCTCCATCTACATAGGGACCACTCTGGTCTACTTCTAAGGCTGCGCCAAGCACGCAGTCCTCCTAACCTCTCAGGCACCGTCATGCTAACGGGTCCTGGTCACTGTCATCCAATTGGACCAAATGCTGCTGTGGTGCATTCTGATTCTGGAAGGAATTTCTATTCATCTGCTCGTTTTGATTTACATTGTGTCTTTCTACCTGAACATTCTGTTGTGGCATTAGAGCTTGGTGCATTTGCTGTGCTACATCAGAATTCTGCTCTCTCTGTCCTTGCATCTGTTAAGTCTGTCCCATGTTATTCCCTTGAGACTCTGCATTTTCCACATTCTGCATCTGATTCCCTGCATTATTCATAACTGACTTACACTTGCGTCTCTAATGTCCAAATTTTCAGCAAGCATGAAATTGATTTGTCTTCTTCAAAAGCAACACATCAACACCAGTTCTAGGATATGTATTGCATACAATATATAAAAATGATTAAAATATTTTTTAATTAGATTACTTATTTAATACTCAGGTTTCACAGAAGAAACATGAGTATTAATACACTTCCCCACCCATTACCCCTACATCCCTTGCATCCTGCTCCTAAATCTACATTATGTCAATTTTAAATATATATTTAAATCTATATATATATATGAGCAAAGGACTCACGCAGCAGCGCAAGAAATTCCCGCACTCCAAGAGATGTTTCAAGAAAATTTAATGCGGCTAACGCATTTTGACCGTGCCGGTCTTTCTCAAAGCCAGCAAGCCAACAATAAACAGTCCCCTATTTCCAATAAAAACAAATCACCCAAGTCAGTGTTTACAAATAGACATAGAAGGGAGACTAAGAGACTAACGAGACTCATTTCATCATTACAAGATCTCTGTTGGAGAAAACAGATTCCTCTGCTCAGTGCATTAAAATAATAATGGCATCTGAATTTGATGAAATAATTAAATAGAAAATTACATACATTATACAATCAATTACACAAGTGTGTATATTTAATGTTTTTCCTGCAAATTACTAAACTTAATCACACAAGTGTGTACATTTCATAACTTTGTTGAAAATCAATGATGCCCAAAATACTAATGAGACAAATAAAATCTCTTTGAGTCTATTCTAGTATTAGTTCCAGTCAAGTGACTGTGCAAACCTATCGGTGTACAGGACATGTATCTGGTACAATAATCTATGTTGATGTCTTGGAATATACACACTTGTGTAATTGAATGTATATTGTATATATGTTTCTATTTAATTATTTCTTCAAATTCAGATGGCATGATTAATTTAATGCACTGAGCAAAGGAATGTGTTTTCTCCAACAGAGGTCTTGTAATAATGAAATGAGTCCCGTCAGTCTCCCTTCTATGTCTAGTAGTAAACACTGACATGGGTGATTTGTTTTTATTGGAAATAGGGCACTATTTACTGTTGATTTGCTGGCTGTGAGAAAGACCAGCACAGTCGAAATGCATTAGCCGCATTACATTTTCTTGAAACATCTCTTGGAGTGCGGGCATTTCTTGCGCTGTTGCGGGAATCCTTTACTCATTTACATGAGGCCCTGTGCCTCGATGCCCGGCACCAATTTTGCTTGGTGGAAGTGATCGGGTTGCAGGAACCCATTCCCAATATCTATATATATATATATATTCACTGAAAAAACCATAGGTTTTAGGGATAGTTATAGTTAGTTGGACATTTCACTCGTACAAAACCATAGAAATTCCCCCGTTATAGTTAGTTCAGCTAACTATAACTCGCGCCCCCGCAATGCACTGCTGATGACGTCACATATTACATCACTCATGACATGGTCAGTGACATCACTGATGACATCACTGATGACATCATCCAGTGACTGTGTGTTTCTGTAAAGTTTAAATATGTTTAATATATATAGGCAAAGGCATATTGAAGAATGAGTGGGTGTATAAGTGTCTGAATGGATGATTTAGTAGGTGCGTGACTAACTCTATAAGTGAGTGATTAAACGTATCTTACTGAATGCATGGGTTAGTGACTAAACTGGGTGAATGTCTGTATCCGTCTGTCTGTTGGTGTGTAAGTGGATGCATGGATTTGCGAATAGCTACATGAGTGTGTATATGGGTTATTGATTGGTTCTCTGAGTATCTGTATGGGTGCCTGAGTGTTTGTGTGGGTGGGGTGTGTGTGACTCTGTACATAGATGTGTGAGTGGGTGATTCACTGGGTGCATGATTTCAAGAGTGCATCTGTGATGGACTGCTTGGGTGGGTGAGTGTGTGTATGGGTGTGTTAGTGAGTGAATGTATATCTCAGTGGTACATGTACGAGTAACTACATATGTAAAAGGCAGTATATATGTGTGTTAGAGTATTTAAATGGCTATAAGTGAGAGTGTGTGATTGTGAGAGTGGCTGTATGGATGCGTGTGTGCTTGTATCAGTTATTGTATAAGAGCGTAAGAATGTGCTAGTATTTGTATGAGTAAGTGAGCTGGTGTGTGTATAACTGTATAGGTGAGTAAATGGGTGTGTGATTAATTTTTGCATGACTGACTAGGTGTGTGAGTACCTCTATGGATGAGTGGCGGTGTGTGAGTGTTTATATAGGTGTATGAGTGCATATGATAGTCCTGTACTGAGTGACTGTAAGTATGAGTGACTGTACGGGTGAGTGAGTAGATGTGTGTGTGTAGACCTAAGAATCAGTGAGTGGGTATGTAGTTATTGGTATTGGAGTGTGTATGGTTTTGAGAATGGCAGTCTGTAACTTAGAGTGGGTGTATCAAAAGTTATATTAGGGTGTGAGAAGATGCATGAAATTATCACATGGATGATGTCATCAGTGATGTCATTTGAGATGTCATCAGTGATGTCATCAGTGATGTCACTGACCATGTCATGAGTGATGTAATATGTGACTTCATCAGCAGTGCATTGCGGGGGCGCGAGTTATAGTTAGCTGAACTAACTATAACGGGGAATTTCTATGGTTTTGTACGAGTGAAATGTCCAACTAACTATAACTGTCCCTAAAACCTATGGTTTTTTCAGTGAATTTGAAAGGTTTTTTAAATGCTAATTTCTAACTATAACGTGTCTGAAACCTATGTTTTTTTCAGTGAATTTCAAAGGTTTTTTAAATGCTAATTTCTAACTATAACGTGCCTGAAACCTATGATTTTTTAAGTGAATTTCAAAGGTTTTTTAAATGCTAGTTTCTAACTATGCCTACAGAGGTAGGACATGTGAAGAAAGAAGAAAAACGCACAGAAAGAAGCAAAAGAAATGCAGAAAGAAGCAACAGAAGTCCACAAAGACGAAGAAAAGTGCAGGAAGAAGCAAAAGATGTGCAGAAAGAACCAACAGAGGAGCAGAAAGAGGCCTTGTTGCAAAATAATCCTGTGCCCACAACTTTTCAGACAGGTACTGGTGGTAACTGACTCTGACTAACCAGAGCCAGTGCTATGCTAAAAGACACTTAGAATACAGTGAAAACACCTACATACACTAGGGAACACTATGCGTTGGGGTACCCCTGTGATTAGCATGACCTCCTCTGTAAGTCCCTAGTACATAATAGGGCAGGGGATTAAAACTACCTCTCAAAACGCGCTACAGGGCGCGTTTGCACAGTGGTGAAGGGAGGGGGCCTGAGGTGACATGTGTGCAAACGCGCCCCGTGGCGCGTTTTAGGTTGCGGGATTAAGTCCCCTTGAATCCTGAGGGTCCCTGGGGCCCAACT
The DNA here is from genome assembly GCA_963921515.1 of Calotriton arnoldi. NCBI lineage: Eukaryota > Metazoa > Chordata > Amphibia > Caudata > Salamandridae > Calotriton > Calotriton arnoldi. Next base: position 11,600 of record CAWUFW010022315.1, on the reverse strand, counting down.
AGCCCCCAGGTACCTACAGTTAGGACCACAGAGCTGAGTTGCAGAGAGGCGTTCCGAGGCCACGCACCTTTTTCACCTCTCTGCAATGCAACTCTGTTGTGCTTACTGAAGGTACCTGGTGGGCTAGTTGGCCCCCAGGGTGCCTCAGGATTCAAGGGGAATTAATTCCCAAACTTAAAACGCACCACAGGGCGTGTTTGCGCACATATCACCTGAGGCCCCGCCCCCTCCCTTCACCACTGTGCAAACGCACCCCGTGGCGCGTTTTAAGTTGGGGGATTAGGTCACGTTGAATCCTGAGGGTCCCTGGGGCCCAACTAGCCCACCAGGTACTTCCAGTAAGCACCACAGGCCTGCGTTGCAACGCCTGTAACAAATTGTGCAGTTGTGTTTAGGTAGTGAAGGGGGTCGTGCTGGGGGTAGTGTTTTAGGGTTTAGGGTAGTGCAGTGGTGTTTGTGTAGTGTAGGAGGTCATGCTGGGGGTAGATTTAGGGTTTAGGGTAGTGCAGTGGTGTTTGGGTAGTGTAGGGAGTAGTGCTGGGGGAGTGTTTTAGGGTTTAGGGTAGTGCAGTGGTGTTTGGGTAGTGTAGGGGGTCGTGCTGGGGGTAGTGTTTTAGGGTTTAGGGTAGTGCAGTGGTGTTTGGGTAGTGTAGGGGGTCATGCTGGGGGTAGTGGTTTAGGGTTTAGGGTAGTGCAGTGGTGTTTGGGTAGTGTAGGGGGTACTGCTGGGGGTAGTGTTTTAGGGTTTAGGGTAGTGCAATGGTGTTTGGGTAGTGTAGGGGGTACTGCTGGGGGTAGTGTTTTAGGGTTTAGGGTAGTGCAGTGGTGTTTGGGTAGTGTAGGGGTACTGCTGGGGGTAGTGTTTTAGGGTTTAGGGTAGTGCAGTGGTGTTTGGTAAGTGTAGGGGTTCGTGCTGGGGGTAGTTTTTAGGGTTTAGGGTAGTGCAGTGGTGTTTGTGTAGTGTAGGGGTTCGTGCTGGGGGTAGTTTTTAGGGTTTAGGGTAGTGCAGTGGTGTTTGTGTAGTGTAGGGGTAGTGTTTTAGGGTTTAGGGTAGTGCAGTGGTGTTTGTGTAGTGTAGGGGGTCATGCTGGGGGTAGTGTTTTAGGGTTTAGGGTAGTGCAGTGGTGTTTGTGTAGTATACGAGGTCGTGTTTTAGAGTTTAGGGTACTGCAGTGGTCTTTGGGTAGTGTAGGGAGTCGTGCGGGGGGTAGTGTTTTAGGGTTTAGGGTAGTGCAGTGGTCTTTGGGTAGTGTAGGGGGTCGTGCGGGGGTAGTGTTTTAGGGTTTAGGGTAGTGCATTGGTGTTTGGGTAGTGTAGGGGTCATGCGGGGGTAGTGTTTTAGGGTTTAGGGCAGTGCAGTGGTGTTCGGGTAGTGTAGGGGGTCGTGCTGGGGGAGTGTTTTAGGGTTTAGGGCAGTGCAGTGGTGTTCGGGTAGTGTAGGGGGTCGTGCTGTGGGGAGTGTTTTAGGGTTTATGGCAGTGCAGTGGTGTTCGGGTAGTGTAGGCGGTCGTGCTGGGGGAGTGTTTGAGGGTTTAGGGCAGTGCAGTGGTGTTCGGGTAGTGTAGGGGGTCATGCTGGGGGAGTATTTTAGGGTTTAGGGTAGTGCAGTGGTGTTCGGGTAGTGCAGGGGGTCGTGCTGGGGGTAGTGTTTTAGGGTTTAGGGCAGTGCAGTGGTGTTCGGGCAGTGTAGGGGGTCGTGCTGGGGGTGGTGTTTTAGGGTTTAGGGCAGTGCAGTGGTCTTCGGGCAGTGTAGGGGGTCGTGCAGGAGGTGGTGTTTCAGGGTTTAGGGCAGTGCAGTGGTGTTCGGGCAGTGTAGGGGGTCGTGCAGGGGGTGGTGTTTCAGGGTTTAGGGCAGTGGTGTTTGGGCAGTGTAGGGGTCGTGCTGGGGGTGGTGTTTCAGGGTTTTGGGCTGTGCAGTGGTGTTAGGGCAGTGTAGGGGGTTGTGCGGGGGTGGTGTTTCAGGGTTTAGGGCTTTGCAGTGGTGTTCGGGCAGTGTATGGGGTCATGCAGGGTTGTGGTGTTTCAGGGTTTAGGGCAGTGCAGTGGTGTTCGGGCAGTGTAGGGGTCGTGCTGGGGGTGGTGTTTCAGGGTTTAGGGCAGTGCAGTGGTGTTCGGGCAGTGTAGGGGGTGGTGCAGGGGGTGGTGTTTCAGGGTTTAGGGCAGTGCAGTGGTGTTCGGGTAGTGTAGGGGGTCGTGCTGGGGGGAGTGTTTTAGGGTTTAGGGCAGTGCAGTGGTGTTTGGGTAGTGTAGGCGGTCGTGCTGGGGGGCGTGTTTGAGGGTTTAGGGCAGTGCAGTCGTGTTCGGGTAGTGTAGGGGGTCATGCTGGGGGAGTATTTTAGGGTTTAGGGTAGTGCAGTGGTGTTCGGGTAGTGTAGGGGGTCGTGCTGGGGGTAGTGTTTTAGGGTTTAGGGCAGTGCAGTGGTGTTCGGGCAGTGTAGGGGGTCGTGCTGGGGGTGGTGTTTTAGGGTTTAGGGCAGTGCAGTGGTGTTCGGGCAGTGTAGGGGTCGTGCAGGGGGTGGTGTTTCAGGGTTTAGGGCAGTGCAGTGGTGTTCGGGCAGTGTAGGGGTCGTGCAGGGGGTGGTGTTTCAGGGTTTAGGGCAGTGGTGTTTGGGCAGTGTAGGGGTCGTGCTGGGGGTGGTGTTTCAGGGTTAGGGGCAGTGCAGTGGTGTTCGGGCAGTAAAGGGGGTCGTACTGGGGGTGGTGTTTCAGGGTTTTGGGCAGTGCAGTGGTGTTAGGGCAGTGTAGGGGTTGTGCGGGGGTGGTGTTTCAGGGTTTAGGGCTTTGCAGTGGTGTTCGGGCAGTGTATGGGGTCATGCAGGGTTGTGGTGTTTCAGGGTTTAGGGCAGTGCAGTGGTGTTCGGGCAGTGTAGGGGGTCGTGCTGGGGGTGGTGTTTCAGGGTTTAGGGCAGTGCAGTGGTGTTCGGGCAGTGTAGGGGTGGTGCAGGGGGTGGTGTTTCAGGGTTTAGGGCAGTGCAGTGGTGTTCGGGCAGTGTAGGGGTGGTGCAGGGGGTGGTGTTTCAGGGTTTAGGGCAGTGCAGTGGTGTTCAGGCAGTGTAGGGGGTCTTGCAGGGGGTGGTGTGTCAGGGTTTAGGGCAGTGCAGTGGTGTTCGGGCAGTGTAGGGGGTCGTGCTGGGGCTGGTATTTCAGGGTTTAGGGCAGTGCAGTGGTGTTTGGGCAGTGTAGGGGGTCTTGCTGGGGCTGGTGTTTCAGAGTCTAGGGCAGTGCAGTGGTGTTCGGGCAGTGTAGGGGGTCTTGCTGGGGCTGGTGTTTCAGGGTTTAGGGCAGTGCAGTGGTGTTCGGGCAGTGTAGGGGGTCGTGCTGGGGGTGGTGTTTCAGGGTTCAGGACAGTGCAGTGGTGTTCGGGCAGTGTAGGGGGTTGTGCTGGGGCTAGTGTTTCAGGGTTTAGGGCAGAGCAATGGTGTTCAGGCAGTGTAGGGGGTTGTGCTGGAGGTGGTGTTTCAGTGTTTAGGGCAGTGCAGTGGTGTTCGGGCAGTGTAGGGTGTCTTGCTGGGGGTGGTGTTTCAGGGTTTAGGGCAGTGGTGTTCAGGCAGAGTAGGGGGTCTTGCTGGGGGTGATGTTTCAGGGTTTAGGGCAGTGCAGTGGTGTTCGGGCAGTGTAGGGGTCTTGCTGGGCATAGTGTTTCAGGGTTTAGGGCAGTGCAGTGGTGTTCGGGCAGTGTAGGGGGTCGTGCTGGTGGTGGTGTTTCAGGGTTTAGGGCAGTGCAGTGGTGTTCGGGCAGTATAGGGGTGGTGTTTCAGGGTTTAGGGCAGTGCAGTGGTGTTCCGGCAGTGTAGGGGGTCATGCAGGGGGTGGTGTTTCAGGGTTTAGGGCAGTGCAGTGGTGTTTGGGCAGTGTAGGGGGTCGTGCTGGGGATGGTGTTTCAGGGTTTAGGGCAGTGCAGTGGTGTTCGGGCAGTGTAGGGTGTCGTGCTGGGGGTGGTGTTTCAGGGTTTAGGGCAGTGCAGTGGTGTTCGGGCAGTGTAGGGGGTCGTGCAGGGGGTGGTGTTTCAGGGTTTAGGGCAGTGCAGTGGTGTTTGGGCAGTGTAGGGTGTCAATCAGGGGGTGGTGTTTCAGGGTTTAGGGCAATTCAGTGGTGTTCGGCCAGCGTAGGTGGTCTTGCTGGGGGTGGTGTTTCAGGGTTTAGTGCAGTGGTGTTTGGGCAGTGTAGGGGGTCTTGCTGGGGGTGGTGTTTCAGGGTTTAGGGCAGTGTAGTGGTGTTCGGGCAGTGTAGGGGGTCTTGCTGGGGGTGGTGTTTCAGGGTTTAGGGCATTGGTGTTCAGGCAGTGTAGGGGGTCTTGCTGGGGGTGATGTTTCAGGGTTTAGGGCAGTGCAGTGGTGTTTGGGCAGTGTAGGGGGTCATGCAGGGGGTGGTGTTTCAGGGTTTAGGGCAATGCAGTGGTGTTCGGCCAGCGTAGGTGGTCTTGCTGGGGGTGGTGTTTCAGGGTTTAGTGCAGTGGTGTTTGGGCAGTGTAGGGGTCTTGCTGGGGGTGGTGTTTCAGGGTTTAGGGCAGTGCAGTGGTGTTCGGGCAGTGTAGGGGTCTTGCTGGGGCTGGTGTTTCAGGGTTTAGGGCAGTGCAGTGGTGTTCGGGCAGTGTAGGGGGTCTTGCTGGGGCTGGTGTTTCAGGGTTTAGGGTAGTGCAGTGGCGTTTGGGCAGTGTAGGGGGTCGTGCTGGGGCTGGTGTGTGAGGGTTTAGAGCAGTGCAGTGGTGTTCGGGCAGTGTAGGGGGTCTTGCTGGGGGTGGTGTTTCAGGGTTTAGGGCAGTGGTGTTCAGGCAGTGTAGGGGGTCATGCTGGGGGTGATGTTTCAGGGTTTAGGGCAGTGCAGTGGTGTTCGGGCAGTGTAGGGGGTCTTGCTGGGGGTAGTGTTTCAGGGTTTAGGGCAGTGCAGTGGTGTTCGGGCAGTGTAGGGGGTCGTGCTGGGGGTGGTGTTTCAGGGTTTAGGGCAGTGCAGTGGTGTTCGGGCAGTGTAGGGTGTCATGCTGGGGGGTTGTGTTTCAGGGTTTAGGGCAGTGCAGTGGTGTTCGGGCAGTGTAGGGGGTCATGCAGGGGGTGGTGTTTCAGGGTTTAGGGCAGTGCAGTGGTGTTTGGGCAGTGTAGGGGGTCATGCAGGGGGTGGTGTTTCAGGGTTTAGGGCAATGCAGTGGTGTTCGGCCAGCGTAGGTGGTCTTGCTGGGGGTGGTGTTTCAGGGTTTAGTGCAGTGTTGTTTGGGCAGTGTAGGGGTCTTGCTGGGGGTGGTGTTTCAGGGTTTAGGGCAGTGCAGTGGTGTTTGGGCAGGTAGGGGGTCTTGATGGGGCTGGTGTTTCAGGGTTTAGGGCAGTGCAGTGGTGTTCGGGCAGTGTAGGGGTCTTGCTGGGGCTGGTGTTTCAGGGTTTAGGGTAGTGCAGTGGTGTTCGGGCAGTGTAGGGGGTCGTGCTGGGGCTGGTGTTTGAGGGTTTAGGGCAGTGTAGTGGTGTTCGGGCAGTGTAGGGGTCGTGCTGGGGCTGGTGTTTCAGGGTTTAGGGCAGTGCAGTGGTTTTTGGGCAGTGTAGGCGGTCGTGCTGGGGCTGGTGTTTCAGGGTTTAGGGCAGTGCAGTGGTGTTCGGGCAGTGTATGGGGTTGTGCTGGGGCTGGTGTTTCAGGGTTTAGGGCAGGGCAGTGGTGTTCAGGCAGTGTAGGGGGTCGTGTTGGGGTGGTGTTTCAGGGTTTAGGGCAGTGCAGTGGTGTTCGGCAGTGTAGGGGGTCATGCTGGGGCTGGTGTTTCAGGGTTTAGGGCAGTGCAGTGGTGTTCGGGCAGTGTAGGGGGTCTTGCTGGGGCTGGTGTTTCAGGGTTTTGGGCAGAGCAGTGGTGTTCGGGCAGTGTAGGGGGTCGTGCTGGGGGTGGTGTTTCAAGGTTTAGGGCAGTGCAGTGGTGTTCGGGCAGTGTAGGGGGTCTTGCTGGGGGTGGTGTTTCAGGGTTTAGGGCAGTGGTGTTCGGGCAGTGTAGGGGGTCTTGCTGGGGGTGATGTTTCAGGGTTTAGGGCAGTACAGTGGTGTTCGGACAGTGTAGGGGGTCTTGCTGGGGGTAGTGTTTCAGGGTTTAGGGCAGTGCAGTGGTGTTCATGCAGTGTAGGGAGTCGTGCTGGGGGTGGTGTTTCAGGGTTTGGGCAGTGCAGTAGTGTTCGGGCAGTGTAGGGGGTCGTGCAGGGGGTGGTGTTTCTGGGTTTAGGGCAGTGCAGTGGTGTTTGGGCAGTGTAGGGGTCGTGCTGGGGGTGGTGTTTCAGGGTTTAGGGCAGTGCAGTGGTGTTTGGGCAGTGTAGGGGGTCGTGCAGGGGTGGTGTTTCAGGGTTTAGGGCAGTGCAGTGGTGTTCGGGCAGTGTAGGGGTCGTGCTGGGGCTGGTGTTTAGGGCAGTGCAGTGGTGTTCGGGCAGTGTAGGGGTCTTGCTGTGGGTGGTGTTTCAGGGTTTAGGGCAGTGCAGTGGTGTTTGGGCAGTGTAGGGGGTCGTGCTGGGGATGGTGTTTCAGGGTTTAGGGCAGTGCAGTGGTGTTCGGGCAGTGTAGGGTGTCGTGCTGGGGGTGGTGTTTCAGGGTTTAGGGCAGTGCAGTGGTGTTCGGGCAGTGTAGGGGGTCGTGCAGGGGGTGGTGTTTCAGGGTTTAGGGCAGTGCAGTGGTGTTTGGGCAGTGTAGGGTGTCAATCAGGGGGTGGTGTTTCAGGGTTTAGGGCAATTCAGTGGTGTTCGGCCAGCGTAGGTGGTCTTGCTGGGGGTGGTGTTTCAGGGTTTAGTGCAGTGGTGTTTGGGCAGTGTAGGGGTCTTGCTGGGGGTGGTGTTTCAGGGTTTAGGGCAGTGTAGTGGTGTTCGGGCAGTGTAGGGGGTCTTGCTGGGGGTGGTGTTTCAGGGTTTAGGGCATTGGTGTTCAGGCAGTGTAGGGGTCTTGCTGGGGGTGATGTTTCAGGGTTTAGGGCAGTGCAGTGGTGTTTGGGCAGTGTAGGGGTCATGCAGGGGTGGTGTTTCAGGGTTTAGGGCAATGCAGTGGTGTTCGGCCAGCGTAGGTGGTCTTGCTGGGGGTGGTGTTTCAGGGTTTAGTGCAGTGGTGTTTGGGCAGTGTAGGGGGTCTTGCTGGGGGTGGTGTTTCAGGGTTTAGGGCAGTGCAGTGGTGTTCGGGCAGTGTAGGGGGTCTTGCTGGGGCTGGTGTTTCAGGGTTTAGGGCAGTGCAGTGGTGTTCGGGCAGTGTAGGGGGTCTTGCTGGGGCTGGTGTTTCAGGGTTTAGGGTAGTGCAGTGGCGTTTGGGCAGTGTAGGGGGTCGTGCTGGGGCTGGTGTGTGAGGGTTTAGAGCAGTGCAGTGGTGTTCGGGCAGTGTAGGGGGTCTTGCTGGGGGTGGTGTTTCAGGGTTTAGGGCAGTGGTGTTCAGGCAGTGTAGGGGGTCTTGCTGGGGGTAGTGTTTCAGGGTTTAGGGCAGTGCAGTGGTGTTCGGGCAGTGTAGGGGTCGTGCTGGGGGTGGTGTTTCAGGGTTTAGGGCAGTGCAGTGGTGTTCGGGCAGTGTAGGGTGTCATGCTGGGGGTTGTGTTTCAGGGTTTAGGGCAGTGCAGTGGTGTTCGGGCAGTGTAGGGGGTCATGCAGGGGGTGGTGTTTCAGGGTTTAGGGCAGTGCAGTGGTGTTTGGGCAGTGTAGGTGGTCATGCAGGGGGTGGTGTTTCAGGGTTTAGGGCAATGCAGTGGTGTTCGGCCAGCGTAGGTGGTCTTGCTGGGGGTGGTGTTTCAGGGTTTAGTGCAGTGTTGTTTGGGCAGTGTAGGGGGTCTTGCTGGGGGTGGTGTTTCAGGGTTTAGGGCAGTGCAGTGGTGTTTGGGCAGTGTAGGGGGTCTTGATGGGGCTGGTGTTTCAGGGTTTAGGGCAGTGCAGTGGTGTTCGGGCAGTGTAGGGGGTCTTGCTGGGGCTGGTGTTTCAGGGTTTAGGGTAGTGCAGTGGTGTTCGGGCAGTGTAGGGGTCGTGCTGGGGCTGGTGTTTGAGGGTTTAGGGCAGTGTAGTGGTGTTCGGGCAGTGTAGGGGTCGTGCTGGGGCTGGTGTTTCAGGGTTTAGGGCAGTGCAGTGGTTTTTGGGCAGTGTAGGCGGTCGTGCTGGGGCTGGTGTTTCAGGGTTTAGGGCAGTGCAGTGGTGTTCGGGCAGTGTATGGGGTTGTGCTGGGGCTGGTGTTTCAGGGTTTAGGGCAGGGCAGTGGTGTTCAGGCAGTGTAGGGGGTCGTGTTGGGGGTGGTGTTTCAGGGTTTAGGGCAGTGCAGTGGTGTTCGGCAGTGTAGGGGGTCATGCTGGGGCTGGTGTTTCAGGGTTTAGGGCAGTGCAGTGGTGTTCGGGCAGTGTAGGGGTCTTGCTGGGGCTGGTGTTTCAGGGTTTTGGGCAGAGCAGTGGTGTTCGGGCAGTGTAGGGGGTCGTGCTGGGGGTGGTGTTTCAAGGTTTAAGGCAGTGCAGTGGTGTTCGGGCAGTGTAGGGGGTCTTGCTGGGGGTGGTGTTTCAGGGTTTAGGGCAGTGGTGTTCGGGCAGTGTAGGGGGTCTTGCTGGGGGTGATGTTTCAGGGTTTAGGGCAGTACAGTGGTGTTCGGACAGTGTAGGGGGTCTTGCTGGGGGTAGTGTTTCAGGGTTTAGGGCAGTGCAGTGGTGTTCATGCAGTGTAGGGAGTCGTGCTGGGGGTGGTGTTTCAGGGTTTGGGCAGTGCAGTAGTGTTCGGGCAGTGTAGGGGGTCATGCAGGGGGTGGTGTTTCTGGGTTTAGGGCAGTGCAGTGGTGTTTGGGCAGTGTAGGGGGTCGTGCTGGGGGTGGTGTTTCAGGGTTTAGGGCAGTGCAGTGGTGTTTGGGCAGTGTAGGGGGTCGTGCAGGGGGTGGTGTTTCAGGGTTTAGGGCAGTGCAGTGGTGTTCGGGCAGTGTAGGGGGTCGTGCTGGGGCTGGTGTTTAGGGCAGTGCAGTGGTGTTCGGGCAGTGTAGGGGGTCTTGCTGTGGGTGGTGTTTCAGGGTTTAGGGCAGTGGTGTTCCGGCAGTGTAGGGGGTCTTGCTGGGGGTGATGTTTCAGGGTTTAGGGCAGTGCAGTGGTGTTCGTGCAGTGTAGGGGGTCATGCTGGGGATGGTGGTTTAGGGCAGTGCAGTAGTGTTTGGGCAGTGTAGGAGGTCGTGCAGGGGGTGGTGTTTCAGGGTTTAGGGCAGTGCAGTGGTGTTCGGGCAGTGTAGGGGGTCGTGCTGGGGGTGGTGTTTCAGGGTTTAGGGCAGTGCAGTGGTGTTCGGGCCATGTAGGGGGTCGTGCACGGGGTGGTGTTTCAGGGTTTAGGGCAGTGCAGTGGTGTTCGGGCAGTGTAGGGGTTCGTGCTGGGGCTGGTGTTTCAGGGTTTAGGGCAGTGCAGTGGTGTTTGGGCAGTGTAGTGGGTCGTGCTGGGGCTGGTGTTTCACGGTTTAGGGCAGTGCAGTGGTGTTCGGGCAGTGTAGGGGATTGTGCTGGGGCTGGTGTTTCAGGGTTTAGGGCAGTGCAGTGGTGTTCGGGCAGTGTAGGCGGTCATGCTGGGGCTGGTGTCTCAGGGTTTAGGGCAGTGCAGTGGTGTTCGGGCAGTGTAGGGGGTCATGCTGGGGCTGGTGTTTCAGGGTTTAGGGCAGTGCAGTGGTGCTCGGGCAGTGTAGGGGGTCGTGCTGGGGGTGGTGTTTCAGGGTTTAGGGTAGTGCAGTGGTGTTCGGGCAGTGTAGGGGGTCATGCTGGGGCTGGTGTTTCAGGGTTTAGGGCAGTGCAGTGGTGTTCGAGCAGTGTAGGGGGTCGTGGTGGGGCTGGTGTTTCAGGGTTTTGGGCAGAGCAGTGGTGTTCGGGCAGTGTAGGGGGTCATGCTGGGGGTGGTGTTTCAGGGTTTAGGGCAGTGCAGTGCTGTTCGGGCAGTGTAGGGGGTCGTGCTGGGGGTGGTGTTTCAGGGTTTAGGGCAGTGGTGTTCGGGCAGAGTAGGGGTCTTGCTGGGGGTGATGTTTCAGGGTTTAGGGCAGTGCAGTGGTGTTCGGGCAGTGTAGTGGGTCTTGCTGGGGGTGGTGTTTCAGGGTTTAGGGCAGTGCAGTGGTGTTCGGGCAGTGTAGGGGGTCGTGAAGGGGTGGTGTTTCAGGGTTTAGGGCAGTGCAGTGGTGTTCAGGCAGTGTAGGGGGTCATGCTGGGGGTGGTGTTTCAGGGTTTAGGGCAGTGCAGTGGTGTTCGGGCAGTGTAGGGGGTCGTGCAGGGGCTGGTGTTTCAGGGTTTAGGGCAGTGCAGTGGTGTTCGGGCAGTGTAGGGGGTCGTGCTGGGGGTAGTGTTTTAGGGTTTAGGGTAGTGCAGTGGTGCTTCTGTAGTGTAGGGGGTCGTGCTGGGGGTAGTGTTTTAGGGTTTAGGGTAGTGCAGTGGTGTTTGTGTAGTGTAGGGGATCATGTTTTAGGGTAGTGCAGTGGTGTTTGGGTAGTGTAGGGGGTCGTGCTGGGGGTAGTGTTTTAGGATTTAGCTTAGTGCAGTGGTGTTTGGGTAGTGTAGGGGGTCGTGCTGGGGGTAGTGTTTTAGGGTTTAGGGTAGTGCAGTGGTGTTTGTGTAGTGTAGGGGTCGTGCTGGGGGTAGTGTTTTAGGGTTTAGGGTAGTGCAGTGGTGCTTGTGTAGTATAGGGGTCGTGCTGTGGGTAGTGTTTTAGGGTTTAGGGTAGTGCAGTGGTGTTTGTGTAGTGTAGGGGTCATGTTTTAGGGTAGTGCAGTGGTGTTTGGGTAGTGTAGGGGTCGTGCTGGGGGTAGTGATTTAGGGTTTAGGGTAGTGCAGTGGTGTTTGTGTAGTGTAGGGGGTCATGCTGGTGGTAGTGTTTTAGGGTTTAGGATAGTGCAGTGGTGCTTGTGTAGTGTAGGGGGTCATGCTGGGGGTAGTGTTTTAGGGTTTAGGGTAGTGCAGTGGTGTTTTTGTAGTGTAGGGGGTCATGTTTTAAGATGCAACGCTATATAAAACTGCAAAAAACTAAAAATAAAAAGTGTTTTGCACACTTTTGTCATTGGGCTATATGTGGGCTACATCTGGGTAATATTTGTGCTACATTTGGGCTCTTTTTTCTCTGGTGGCCATCTTGGAAGACTTCTTTGTTATGAAGTTTCCTAATTTCCTCATTTACTGCAATCTCCTCAGTAGGAAATGCTTTCAGTTTTTTACTTTGATTCCATCAAGAAGGCATTCAGATGTGTCTCACATAGCACTCTAGTTGATCATTAGATCACTGTAGAAATGCTACTGCTCACCAGGGAGTTAACTGGAAGTCTGCTGCTGGTATTGAAAGTGATTGTTTCAGCCTGCATGTCAGAATTTTCTAATGAAATAGAAGAGGATTTGAGATCTCACTTAAAACATGCCCTAATTTTTCTTTCTGCAGCACTAACCATAATTTCTATTTCAAAAAGAACCACCTCATTTTGTTCCTTTTTAAATTAAATGTTTTAAGTGTTACCGGTTTATTCCAATCAAGATGGCTTCAGGTGTGCCATACTTTTGTCATAAGTAAGGCTGTTAGCGCTCTAGTTGTTCTTTAGAACACTCTGGGAAGCTGCAGTAGAACACAAAGGCATCAACTGGCAGGCTGCTCCTGTTGAAATATAACAGGAAGATATTTGAGATCACACTTGAAACGTCCTAATGTTTCTTT